>PVJH01022099.1:0-37271 GCA_004026705.1 Nesogale talazaci | reverse complement strand
ACAATTACGGTCAACTTGATTCTAACTCCTGGAGACCCATGTCATCTGTTGGACTAGAAGTGTGGCCTGTCTGATCGTCAATAGTTGATTTCCCCCTACCTCTTTCTTCTGAGGCACCCCTACGTGTAATCTAACATCCAAGCTCTTAACCCAAAGGTTGGAAATTTGAGTCCTCCTCAGAATGCCTCAGAAGTGCTCAGGATCTGCTGAAAAAGAGGCCATTGAAAATCTTTTTTTAAAAAAAAATTTTCCATTGAAAATCTTATGAAGCACAGATCTACTTTGACATAATGGAGTTGTCACAAATTGAAATTAATTTTACTGTAATTGGTATTTTAATCTGCCCATGATTTAATTCCATTAAATACAAGAATCCTTCTCTTCTTACCCTCTACCTAATAGGACCTCATTCCTCTGCATTCTCATTCTCATTGTGTGATTCTCACATGGGCTTCTTAACACATTTAACTTATATAAGGCAAGCAAAAATTCCCTAATCAATAAACAAGGATTTTATTAATTAATCTAGAACTAAGCAGCTTCTTGGATCAAAGGTCCCGTTAATTTTTAAAGCTTATTGACCACTTCTAAGAGCTACAGAATGCAGTTACAGTAGGATTCTCTCTGATTTTCCTACTTGCCTTTGATGCCACACGGTGCATTGTCTACTTATCAAACTTGTTCCTGACATTGTTTTACTAGCTGAATTTAAGTATGTAAATGAATGCTTCTTTTAATGGTTAAAAATAACATGAAAAGAAAAAATGCTGTTCTAAAAATTAAGTAAAATGCTTTAGCAAAGGACAAGTTTCATAAATTTTATGTGGTGGTGCCCCAGTAAAAGAAACAGTAGAACTGAGAAAAGATTAATAAGAATGTTGAAAAAACTTTTCACTCCATGTTAAAGAAAGGAAGCTAGGATTCTATAGTCAATGTAATATAAATGAGCAAAAATGAAACTTCAGTGGAACCTTTCACCAGAATAAAGCTGGTCCTGAACAAACAAGGTAGCATAATAATTGGCATTGACATATTCAGGGTTCATAAAATATTTTAAGGCTCCATATTGTTGGTATTAGCTGACACCAAGTTAGTGACGACTCATTGCCCGCTTATAACAATGGAAAGAAACATTGAACACTCCTTTGTCAGCCTCACAAGCACTGCTCGCTGGGTCCATTTTTACAGTTTCAGTTTCAACCCATTTCCTTGAGAGAGTACTCCTCCTTTTAAATGACTCCCCACTTTTGCTAGCAGAAAACCTTTCACCGGGGACTGGGGCATGAGACGATTGCTTGCCCCCTGAGGCCCGCTTTGTTTGGATTTCTTCCAAGACACATTTGCTCACTCTTCTGCTTGTCCGTGGCAGATTCAATATTGACCACCATGCACTTAGCTCTTTATTATGCTTTCAGGCTTGAATGAATGTTTTACTACCTGGCCATCTCAGACAAAAAAGTCTGCCATTTCTCACACCTATGACTCTAGCAATCCATTCAATGACAATACCGTTTAAAGTGTGTCTTCTTTGGACAATGAAGATAGTTCTTAAAGTGTTTTGTCTCGCATAGTGCTTAGTGGCATGTGTTCATTCTTCAAGGGTCAATTCACTTCTTTTCACCAGTCAAAGGATAATGTAAGCTACTCCTGTGAATAACTATAGGATATCTTGAATTATTTACCTCCTAAGGTTCCAATGACGGGTCGCTATGCAAACACGAATGTGACATAAAGATGAAGGTTGGCTGCAGCATATCTCATCATGGAGTATGACTAAGTCCTGAGATGACTGCCACAGCGCACCACCACATAATGCCAAGTGACATTACGCCACTTCCAGCTTATATTATTGCCAACTGGCAAAGGAAACCATTAAATCATTACTTATATACCTGCTGAACAATTGAGAATGATGATCCAACCAAGTTGACACAAAACCACAACTATCATAACCAGGATGACTTCTGCCTCCTGCCTTAGTATTCCTTATAGGGCCAGAAGTGTTTTATTAATGGGGAAAAAAGAGTCACATAGTTGATTTTCTTAACTATTGTTGCCAAAATAAGTGAGGTGAGAATGCATAGCGTATAGAAAGGACATTGATCTCTTTATCTTATAAATTGGTCCTAAATACAACCAAGGAGGGATGTTCCATAAATATTGTCATACTTTTCAATAGAGATTATAAAGAAAGAAAGAACGATATCCTTCACCTAAATCACCTGAAACTTAGGTTGTTATTTTTCAGTGCTTTTTTTTACTTTCCAGATAATATATCATATGAACCTTCGGCTGTTTGTGCAATATTATGGTATTTTTCTATATTATAAGATATAGAGGTGAAATTATGTTTATGGATTTTTACAACCTGCATTCAGAAATACTATAGAGATAAAATCTCTAAGAACTCTAGCAATGTTACTTATGACCAAGGACTTCTAAGGAATCCAGTCCCCCAAATTTTAACACATTGATGGGTGGGGGAAATGTCTTTTCAAAAAATTTAATGAAAGCACCTTAAAATCCCTTGGGAGAGATAACCCTTGAGTTCTCAAAAAGCTAACAAACAGACCTCAATTATGTGAATAGCAAGCAGCTATCCTCTTTGGAATTGGTTATGACTTGGAAATTATAGCTTCAAAGAGCTCACCTTCTTTGTCAGTTAACGAAGAACTAATCACAGGGCATTCAGAATTTGGTCTCTCTGGATACTCCTACAAAGAAAAGTTTCTAACGATGCTCCATATCTGGAGAGGGTTGGCGGTCCTTATAAAAGCAAATATACTGCATACAATAGATGAATGTATTGATTGTGATGAGTTGTATGAACCTCTGATAAAAGTATTAAAAACGAAGAACATTCACACACATGCACGCCCAAACATAAAGCAAATACACTTGTTTTGGGGGGTGGGGAGGGTGTTTTTGAAGTATTAATAAAAAATTAGGAATGAAGACCAGCAATGCAAGGGACAAATTGCATGGGGCCTTTAAGAGGCTGTTAAGGACAATACTGTTTTAGACCCAGGTAACTGCAGTCAGGGTGGAGTTGGAGGGGCTAGGAAAGCCAGTGCTCTTTTTCCCACCTTCTTGGAAGAACACAAAACCATATTCTAGTGTCTGGGGTCAGTGACTTGGAAGTAATTGAAATCAGCATAACATTGCCTGTCTGGAGGGAGAGGATGCCAGCAGAAGCAGTGACTCCCAGAACAGAATACAGCATCATGAGCAGACTTCATCCAAACCCATCACAATGTTCTGGGGACTCAGGGAAATCACTGGAACACAAGTGACCAAGTTCCCAGCAGACTGAGAGGGGACCAAAGTATGATCACTTCCACATTAATAAAAGTGATATTTTTATATGCTGCACATATTCAAGTGAAGTTTGACATTAAGGTTACTCTTTACCAGTATTTTCTGAATATATTTCATTCACTTGCTAAAGGGAACACATGACATTATTAATTGCATACTCTTCTTAAGTTCTACAATCAGAGGGCAGCTTTCTCTGAGAGCTTTAACAGCAGTGTTCTTTAAGCTAGGCTAAAGTACATATGAATGGGAAATCTGCCACTGAAGTAGGCTGTTCTGATTCCCCTAAAGAACATAGCAATGGAGAAGTGGAAAGTGAACTATCAATGGAGCAGATGAAAAGAATGAATGCCTTGAAGGCACGGTGTCCATCATGTGAAAGTGGCCTGTATTCCTGCTCAATGACAACACAGGGAAGGCTTCATTTTCTTCTTCGGTAAAATAGGTAGAAAAAGAGTACCTACCAGGACGTTTTGCACACCATGGACACTGGCCAGCCACCCCAGAGAGACTTTTAAGTGTTGTTCAGCAGAGCTATTTTTTTGATGGGACACAGATATCTACCCAGACATTAGTTGCTAGCATATACTGCATCCCGGTTTAATATCTACATTTTGGTCCCTATCTATTACTGTGATTTGAAAATCTGGTCCTTGATTTGTTCAAGCTACAGAACCTGGTTTTATTCATGTAATTCATCAAGCTATGAAAGCTTATTAAGCTTATTAAGCTTTATACTTAAATTATATAGTCTGAAAAGATCACATTTTTTAAAAAAGTGGGTATATTTTAAAATCCAGTGTAGCTGTACTAGGACAAGTAGATCTAGTATAATGGTTGAGAATGCATACTGTACCACAACAAAGTACTTATACTTGTGGTGCCTCAATGTACTCCACTGAACAATGGGAGTAATAATTATATGACTGTCCTCATGTAATTGTTCTGAGGCTTTGTTGAGTGCTCAAAACAGCACTGCTGTTGTGTACTGTTGAATCAATTCTTACTCCTTGCTCCTCTCAATGACAGAGCAGACCTAACTCACAGCATTCCCAAGTCTGCCACACCCTTAGGTGACACCATGCTCTTTGGTACTCACTGTCAGAGTACACACACAAAAATGACCCTAGGCTTTACAGCAGAAGCAGTGGCTGTAGCCACAGCAGGCAGGAGTGCATTCAAGGAGAGGCCACCCAGCAAAGGTATTCCTAATGCTGGTATCACTAATCACCCGATGTCTCACTTATTATCCCCCTCTTTCCAGTCCATCTGGGTTCAGATTGATGGGCCACAGAAACTACCACAGGTTAGTGAGGAGGGCAGTGTGCTGGAAGACCACACCCAGAAATAGGGATTTCTGTACTGAATAGCATCAGCCCTAGCAATCTCTCTGCCTCAATGGAAGAAGCTAGCCTGGACTTTGATCTCCTAGAGCTGCGGGTTGGGGTAGACAGCCAATTCTTTGGTTCCCAGCTGTGTTGGGCTAGGGCTTCTTAAAATAGTGAGAGAAATATAGCAACAACTCAACAGGTTTTATTAGCCCTCAAATTCTTTTGATACAAGACTTTAATTACCATTGGAGTAACAACCCCTAACTTCCCCCTCTTGATGATCATTAGCCAACACTAAAAACCTCCACATAAAGCCAACACTTTAAAGTCTGTAAACATGGCCTCAAGTTCCTTGGGATCAACCCATACTTCAGAATATTGCTTGTCACTTCAATAGCCATCACTTATGAGGCATCTATATGCATTTTATGGCTACTTCATTCAAAAAGGTATCACCAAATAGGTTGTAGGAGCTAAAGGCAAAAGACAGACCTAGTCAAATGTGATTCAATTGGTGTCATTCTTATCTCCTTGGGTTCTAAAAGGTATTCATTGCTGTTACATGCACCAGGTCAGTGATAACTCTGCTGGTCTAACGTGATGCTAATTCAGTGAAATACCGTTTATTATGAAATTATTTAGGGCAGTTTATTGTAAATGAAACCTGTATTGTGGTATAAGAGGGTCACTGGACCACGGACACTGAGCACACAATTCACTCATTCCAGAGGAAAATGTACCTCGCTCCATTGATTTGGTCAGTGATCATCGCCCTATAAGCCAATGTTTTGGAAACATTTTTCTACAGCAGTTTTAGGCTTACAGCCTGCCTTGGTATGGTGGCTTGCTGACTTCGACCCATAAAATTGTGCTGCAATTGTCTGTTGTGGGAAGTCACCCCCTGCCCGTACCCCCATCCTTCATTAGCAGAGAAAGAATAACACCAAATCTGAACCCTGGGTTATGTCACGGTGTCTTGCCTGTTCTATATGTTTATGTGGTTTTGCAATAATGCCTTGTTTATATAGTCTGATCCAGTTCCCATTGCACTCCTGGAGATCAAGGTATACATTATGAGCTCAGCAGAAGTATTCATGAGTGTACCTCCTGAGGCCAGGGACTACTAATGGTGCTAATTAGTAAAACAGTCTCAGAGGAGAAAGCCAATTTCAGGGGAGCCATGGCTAGAATCACAGCTCTAAAAGGAGTGTTTTATTTCACTGTCCAACTTTGGGGGAGCTGGACCTTATTGTGCTTTAGGTAAGTCTTGGATTCTCAATGGGGTCTCAGCATCACTTTATCAGCAGTTCACGTTCGTGAGCCCCCCACTCAGGACCCACTGCTGAATCAGAAACTCTGGCTATGTGGTTGAGCAATGAGTTTTTTGTTTGGTTTTGTCTGTTAAACAAGACTTTTCCCTCTGCTTCCACCCCCATCCTGGGAGGTTCTGATGCACTTGAGGGTCACCCATCGAAGCAACTCTCTCTCTCACCAGGGAACCTAAGGGCAACAGAGAAAGAATTTGAAACATGTGGAGTGCCAAAAAGTTATGCATACATTACAGACGCTGAATCATGATCCCGCAGATCCGAGCGGGAAGTGGGTAGCTTCAATTTGGCAGAGTGAGATTTTGAAATAGTTGTTTGTTTTCCAATTTTGCAAATACAGCAAGACTTATACTTGTATCCCATTGCTTTTCAACGATTTGGTAAATATATGTTGATCTATCTATAGTCCTTGGTGTGATGAGAAGCAAAATATAACACAGAAGCAGCCTTCTCTTTGTGGGGGTGGTTTAAAGTGTCCGATCAACTTACAGCCAGGGTTTGCTGAACCCCCTCTGCCACCCGGGCACAAGTTCCCACATAGTAGTCATTCTGTACATGGAGTGCCACCCTGACAGAGCAGAAGGAGCACCTGGCTTTGTCTCCTGCAACCGTTCTCCCTGATGCAGCTGAGAAATCAACTCCGCGTCACTGAGGAAGAGCTACGTTTTCTTCCCTTGGCCTACCATAAAAGACAGAAAGCCATCGGTCTACAGAGAGGAGAAGGGCGCATCTTGCCCAAAGAGAAAAAGGATGGAAAATGTGAGTGAGTTTCGCCAAGTTTCAACATCCTGGGCTGCAGACCCTTTCTGGGGAGCAAGTGGAGCCCATCTCCCGAGTTTCATGCTAGTAGAGCCTTCTAGGAAGCAGGCCTGGTTGATTCCTCAGCTGTGCAGCTCACCCTGCCAACTTTGAGGCTTATTGATTCATAGTTTTAAAGATTCTGGAAACATGCACTGTTTGGTCCACAATGACCCACTAAAGTGAGCACAAAAAAATGGGGGACTTTGACTGAAAATCAGTGAGTGTGTGTGTGTGTGTGAGTGTAACATCTGAGCGCTAGAAGATTTACTGTCGTATTCTGTTAGCTTTTCATCCTCTCCTTATGTTTCCTCTTTGCAAGGCTACGGTTTTGCACATTTCCTCTGGTAAGCTGTGGATGTTGGTCTAGCCTTCTGCTGCTTCTTATTATGATTATTTGACATTTGTGAAGTGCTCATGGTGTTCCACAAACTGTTCAGAATTTTCAAAACAAAAATAACAGTCCCCTTTAGGCAAAGCACATGTCCCTGATTCTCACCTAAAATTAAGGAATTAGATGCTGGTCGAGAAGAAGAAAAGATCAATGCCATTCCCTCATTCTGCCCGGGTCTAAGTTACACAAAATGTTGCAGGGTAAAAATGCTATGAATCATGCAGGAGCTAAAACAACTGCCATCAGTTGTGTGAGAGAGAACTAAATTGTAATGCACTCCAACATAAAGTCAATGCTTTACTAATTAGGCTCTTCTGCCTCAATGTTAAAATGAGTTTTCAATCCATGTACCATGTGTCTAATATGTAAGTGAAATATGGAGCTCATTCACTTTTTAAAATTTATTTTTCTTTTTCACCAAAAGTTGAACATTCAGGATCCTGTATGAGAATTCATTTGCATTAACTGATCTGAGAAAGTTACCTACTCATGAGGCAAAATGTATTTGCCTAAAATTGATTTGCTAGTCTTCTATCTATCTGTCATTTTTCTCTTATCAATATCTATGATATCTATGAATCCATCAATTACTCAATCATCTATTTCTTAAATAACCAAAAGAAAAACTTGAGTTACTAGTTGATCTATCTATCTATCTATCTATCTATCTATCTATCTATCTATCTATCTATCTATAAATAATCTATCTCCAGTAAGGTCAGAGTACTCCCCCCCAAAATTAATTTCCCTGAAACCTGCACTTCCATCTACTGAGCAAATGTTGACATTGCATGCTTGCAGACTCACAAACTCTCTCTCTCTCTCTCTCTCTCTCTCTCTCTCTCTCTCTCTCTCCTTCTCTTAACAGTTGACCTAACGGCAAATACACATATTCCTTTTATGCTGTGAGAACTTGTGTCTGTTCTGAAGCAAGGCGCGTGAAGCATACATCCAAATGCAATCTGACATTATGCCACAAACACAGTTAGCAGGGAATGGGTCATTTCGTGCACACCCGGCGGAACTGTTACACACCACAATACCAACAGGAATAAGTAAGCTGCTGGATTACCCTGGCTACATGCAAGGAAATCCACGAGGCACTGATCTTTCAGATAGTTTACATGTTTCAACAAATACTTAAGGCACTTTTGTGAAAATGCTATACTACAGGATCTGGGATTCAGACTGCGTATAGGCCACTCATTATGGGCGCATAAAAATATGTTCCAGTGACATCAAAACTAATGAAAATCTCTGTAAGGTGTCCCTCTTCTAGTTATTTACATATTTTAACAAGAACCAGGTAGAATAATAAATGATAATGAAGAACCATTTATCCCCAAGGGATTGAAGAGTCCCTTGTTCTATTATACCACACAATTATTAATTTTAATTGCTTCACATTTATAGCTCACGTGGATAAAATTAAGATCCATCTCAATGAGAGGGAAAAATAGACTAAGACTGTAAACAGAAAACTCTTGCTCATTATTTTTTAAATACATAAGCACAAATATTTCTGTATTTTTTAGCATAAGGGACTATAATAAATATTTAGGTTCATACAATGAATACAACCATAGACTATGTGTGTGCTGTTAATATTTTTTTGCCTTTTCCCCCTGGGGATATAAAGATTAAAGACTACATTAAAAATGAACATAACAAACCCTGAGAGTCCGTTATAACTATTCATTTATTGTGTAACATAAAAGTCACCACAATATCTATTTTTGGACAAATTCATCATCATACATAAAGAAGATAAACCTACTTTACTTATGAAAATAATTCCTTCACGAGACATTTATGTTTGATTTTTATGGCAGTAAGCCTATAAATATGCAGTTTTTTCTTGAATCCATTTTTTTAAGGAGGTTTTAAAAGGTCCTTCTTTAAATCAGAAGTTACTTAGTCAGGCAGGAGCTGCCCATAGCTCACTTCAGGGTGGCATATGAGATGCTCTCCTTTCGCAGGCCCGCTCCTCTGTGCCTCTCAGCTCTGCGCAGCTCGCTGAAGGTCCTAACCAGGCATCCTCAAACGATGGCCCGCGGGCCACAAGCGGCCCGCCGAGGACATTTATCCAGTCACCAGGTGTTTTGCCACCACTGCAGTACAGCTTAGCAGCCTACTCATTCTGGACCCACAGGGAATTTGTTCATAGTTTTTTTTTTTTTAACTAAAGTCCGGTCCTCCCATGGTCTGAGGGACAGTGAACTGGCCGCCTGTTTAAAAAGTTTGAGGACCCCTGAAACCAAGGCTTTCCAGCGAAATGTTCTGCATTTGTTTTTGAAATGTGTATATTGTGTTTGTACATACATGGCCACACATGTTATACACAAGCACATATATTCCTCCACGCATGCCTGTGTACTTACCACCTAGGTAACCATAAGCTTATTTGTTACCTAGGTAACTTGTTGAGCAAAAGTATTTGAAATTCTTTATTCAAGTGAGAACAGTTTTTGAAACTTTCAAATACTTTTACATTTTGCCCCATTACAATAGCCACACTACTGACTATATGGTCACTTACATTTAAGTTAGTGTTTAAATAAAATCAAGAATTCTAGTTATACCAAGTACATCAAACACTCACTAACCACAACTAATTATAACCAATTGTATTGGACACTTCAGATCTAGAACATTTACACCATCACAGAAAGGTTGCATAGATAGTCCTGATTTAATGGTTTTCAATGAATTATGCAGTTAGGTACACTAAGTTTTGATACTAGATATATTCATATTAAATCCAGAACATGGGTCTACATATAACTCCTGAATGCTTATAATTATAAAAGATTACATTTATTTACATGAACGGTCTTTTCTTTTATATCAATGAATACACTGACATCTTAAAAAGTCAGCCCAGCTTAAGATAAATTATTTTCAGTGAGAATGTAAAAGAATGATATACAAGAATATAAAAATGATCTGCTAAGCTAGAAGTATTTTTTGTATTATAAGATTCATTATCATGTTTCTTAAGAAAATGAAAATTAATGTATTTTATCAGGATAAAACATTTATGAATATTCATAACTATACAAGCAAATTTCATATCAAAACAGCTGTGAATTGTTTACTAATTTTCTCTTTAAATTATAATGACATTATCTCAAGCAGGCACATACTGCTTGAGCTGCCATTATAATTGTGGAATAATCAACTTGCCAAAAGAGTAAACGACTTTCAAGATATGAACTGCATCAAATAAAAGTCAAAATAGATTAAAACTCTCTGAAAAATAAATGATAAGGTCAGAGAACATTTTTCCTGAAATCTTACAGGTCATATAAGAATCTGCATACTTATCTGTAAAAAAATATTTCACACAGCTTGCAGTGTTAAGTATACTACACAAATCAAGCAAACTTCAAATAACATGTTTGCTCCCCCCTTTTTGTAAATTAGGGACTCATACAACTCTTATCACAATCTATACGTACACCCACTGTGTCAAGGACAATTGTATATATGTTGCCATCATAATTTTCAAAACATTTTTTTCTATTTGAACCTTTGGAATCAGAACCCCAATTTTGCTCCTCCCTTCCCACTCCCCCCTCCTTCATCAACCCTTGAAGATTTAGAAATTATTATTATTTTGTCATATCTTACACTGTCTGAAGTCTCCCTTCACTCAATTTTCTGTTGTCCATACCCCAGGATATGGTTATATGTAAATCCTTGTAATCAGTTCCCCCTTTCTACTCCACTTTCCCTCCACCCTCTCAGTATTGTCACTCTCACCACTGGTTCTAAAGGGATCATCTGTTTGCTTTTTAAGATACCATAAATCTATTCTATTTTTTTTACCATACTTCCAAGAGAGCAAATGTAAAACAAAGAGTCTGAGGAAGAAATAAAGGTAATATCAGCAGTAAAAAGGAAATATATATTTTTACCTTAGCTGACGGATCAGGACAAATGTAAAAGGAAACAGAGGAAAGATCTAGGAAGCAAAGCTATGGTCAGAGGTATAAATATAGGTGAGCATTTATGAAAATATATTAATTCATAAAAATAAAGGAATTGCCCTATGTAGATATATTTATATAACAATGCATTTAAGAAGTGGATGGACTTTGAGCCTCTGCTCAAGCCTACACTCAATGCAAGAACACTTTCTTCTAACAACCCAGCCTTCTGGGATGCTCATTATCCCAACGTGATCACTGAAGACAAAATGGGTGTATCAGTAAATGTGAAATGAAAGAAGCTGATGATGCCCAGCTCTCAAAAGATATAATATCTGGTGTCTTAAAAGTTAGAAGTTAAACAAGCATCAATCTAGCAAAGAAAAAGAAAAAGCCAATGTGGAAGAAGCATGCCAGCCTGTGTGATCACGAGGTGTGGATGGAATCAGGTAACAGACTCCAGAAGACCCCAAACAAAACAAAATAGAAACATATTTTTGATGATGAGGGACATTAGAGCAGAGACCCCAAACTTATCTGTAGACAATAGGGCATCCCTTCACAGAAGAGTCACAAGGAAGGGATGAGTCAACCAGGGCAAAATGCAGCACTGATGACACACACAACATTTCTCTGGCTCTTTGAGGATTTCTCACCCCCTACTTCATAACTCCTGTCCTGTATTTTCGCTTTCACTAGGCTGGAGCACGTAAACTGGTACTGGTACAGATGAGAGATCATGACACAAGGAATCCAGATCAGATAAACCCCTCAGGAACAGTAATGGGAGCAGCAATACCATTAGGGTAAGTGGAAGGGGGGATGAAGGGAGGAAAGGGAAACAAATCATATGATACACAGATAACCTCACCTCCACTCCACACTCAAGAAGAATACCACAGAAACATGGGTGAAGGGAGACAGCAGTTGGTGTAAGATATAAAAATAATAGTAATTTATTATTTATCAGGGGAAAACAAGGGTGGGAAGTGGGAAGGGAGGGAAAAAGAGGAACTGATACCAAGGACTGAAATTGAAAGTGAATGTTTAGAAAATGATGATGGCAACATATATACAAATATAGTCGATTCAATTAATGTATGAAATGTTATAACAGCTGTAAGAGCCACCAGTAAAATGATTTAAAAATAATAAAAACAATTTTAAGTCTAAACTAGGGAATGAAAAAAAGAGGAAAGAAAGAAAATGACATCACACTGGGAGGGTGAGAGTGAGGAGGGAGGAATGTACATGGCAAGTTATTTCTCCCAAATAGTGTAGCTGTACAATCACCCTGTGAGGCAGTCATTCCTGATAGCTGGTTTAAACACTGGCTCCATTTCTTGCTTATTCAGAGTGCCCAGTGTCCACCATTCCAGGCATGTGTCAAGCTGCTAGAAGATACTCAAGAGTCTTCTAAGTCAATTTTTCCAATCCTATTCTCCTACGTCTATACTTTGCCTGCAAATAAACTCATCCTATTTAATCTTTTCTCCTGAGTTTATTGTGTCAAGAACCACTTTTTATTGGATTCACAATCAAGGCTCAAGAAAGTGATAGTCAAGTTGCTTTGGACAAATCTGCTAAACAAGAACTCTCTTTAAAAAAGAATTTTTAAAGGGGTTAAAAAGCAAGGATGTGACCTTAAGAGCCAATATGCACCTGTCGCAAGTCAGAATATCGTCAATTACCTCAACAGCTAAGAGTTGGACAATGAATTAGAAAAGCGGGAAAATAATTGATCTATGTGAATCACAGTGGGTGCAAAGCACAGTGAAGGTACAATGGGATTCCAATAAAAGTTTTTAAAAAATGAAGCCAGAACGCTCCTGAGGAGCAAGAAAGGTGAGACTTTGTCTCGTGTACATTGAGTATGTTATCAGGGGAGTGTATCCCTGGAAAAGGACAACAGGCTGGGTATAAAGGTCTTGGAAGTGTGACAGGAAAAAAGGGTCAAGGGAATAAAAAAGACACTCAACTAGATGGATTGATACAATGGTTGCAACAATGAACTCAAGCATGTCATTTATGAAGATAGTGCAGGGTTAGGCAGTATTTCCTAGGGTTATACATAGCATTGCCAGGAGCCAGGGCATTTTCCAATAGCGTCTAACAACTAGGATTTCACCAAAAGTGTGGGAAGTAGAGGTTGGCTTCACTGAATGGTTCTGATCATTGTGTCCCAAGTTTAGAGAGCCCTTTGCCTTTTTGGTTTATGTGCATGTCCTGCTATGAGAATCATAATGTCCAAAGCAAAACGACAGTGCGAGTAGGAGAAGTAGTGGGTGGAGAAGGTTAACAAGATGACATGATTAAGCTATTGCTACTTGCCTGAGACTGTAAACTTTCAGACTTCCTTTTAATGGCCGTATGATTAAACCACTGTGGATTGTTTTTTCTGTTTCTTTTGTCTGAACACACTGTAAGCATTAATTATAGTGACTGAGGTCAAATGCATGCATCTTCATCTTAAAGTTACAGAAGACTAATAGGATTATAACAAAGTTGAGTTTATCACCATAATTAAATAATTTGTCAATACTAAGCAAGGCTATTAATGCATGGAAGTATACAAAGAGAAGCACCAGAAAGAAAAATAGCGTCTGACATTGCCCATCCAATTGCTAATTGTGAGAGAAAGAATTTCAGGGATAAATGTGAAAGATTATGATCGTTAAATTTAGTGCCAGAAATAATTTCTCAAACTCTTATCTGTGGATCATTCCCTTAAAGAAAAAACAAACAACCACAGAAGAAAAAGTGGACTAAGGTTGTTCTGAATGCAAGCAATGTAAATCCCTATGTCCATTCTGTCTATAGGAAAGAAATATATAAGTCAAACTGATGTTGCTTGTGGTGATTACACAATCTCCTGTCACCTTGCAAAGGGGTGGAGTCCAGCATGTCAAACAGGTCATAGCCAATGAGGCTTTTGTGTGGGCATGGCCTTCTCCTAGAGATTCTGGGAACTCCCTGGAGGTGGGACACACACTCTGCTTCAACTCCCTGCAAGGCATTCCTGTTGACAAGACACATGGTGCTAGGGTGATGACAGCCAGAGACTTGGAGCAGGAGGAGCCCCGTGGAGACCCATGCCAGCACTGAGATGCTTCCACCACCACCGGATAGACAACCCTTTCCACCTACTGTTGTTGTTATCTACTGTTGTTGTTTCCACCTACTGGTCTGTTGTTATCTTCCTGCACTCAGTGTCATTGCATGTGTTGTATGACTCTGAAGAGGAACTTATATGCCGGTATTGGATATATGGGCTAATATCAAACTTACAGACTTGATCTGGAATGAGCTGGGATGTTTTATCACTTTAAAATTGCTCTTTTATATAAAGCTCTTTCTCATACACATGAATCTCCCTCGATTTGTTTCTCTAGTCATTCCAGACTAACACACTGCGCATTTGGCCCATGCAACTACTGGGTTCATCATACTAAGATAGTAACTGCCATATTCATAAATAGATATCAATATATACCTTGGGCTTGGCATACTTAGTTCACGAGTGATAGCTTGTGAGAGATGTCATCTTAATTGCTCTGACAGAAAGAAGGTAGCAGAACCTCCATGTGGTGAATTCAACAAATTCACTTCAGGGAACATCAGTAATCAGCTTGTTCATCTCTCCTAGTCTTACTTTTCCATCAGAATTTTAACATCCACAAAGGTGGACTGAGCAGCAGAAATGGAAAGGAAGGAAATTGAAAAATATTTAAAAGAGATCCCAGGGAGACTTGATAAGAATGACATGAAGATTAATAACCTTTCCAGAAGTAAGCAGTGGTGTCGAAGAGGGGAAAATGAATGTGATTAAAAGGAACATTAGAATAAAATAAATCAAATCAACTGAAGAAAGTGCTAGATAAAAAGGAATCAGGGATACGTAAAGTTTCAAAACAGAACCATTGGTCTATGGATTTCAGGAAGGTTAAGAGGAACCCAAAAAACATGAAAGTGGGAAGGAAACTTCTGCCTAATAGTTGGGATTCACGGAAGCATGCTTTATAACTAGTGGGGCACATATTCCCATCCTTGGAAATGGTGATGAACAGACTTGTCCTAAAGAGGTACAATCCTTCCACCTTAAATACTCTCTAGTTTAAGGTTGCAGTAGCCTATACTTTTCTTCATTTTTACTGGCTAAAATAGTAGGTTTAGGATGCCCTACAATAGATTTATTATAAAGGATTGGGGAAGACAGAATCATGGCAACTGAGAGAATAAAAAATTCTGTGACTTCTTTTCCTCTTACAGAAAAAGCTTGCTCATTCAGAACCTGGATCCCCTCCCCCCCACACAAAGCAAATTGACAGAGGAATCTTTTGTGTGACTCTTTTTCTACAGAATGAAACACAACAGAAGGTTCTATTCACGTCTTCCAGACCCTTGAATGAAACCATCAGACTGGTTTGATGTCCTCATTCCTCTTTAGAACTATGTATACTCAACTGTTGGCTACATTATAAATAAAATAACTGGAGTTGAAGCAACCTTGAAAATGGGTGCAATCACTATTTTTTTTAATTTTAGATAATAGGAAAAATAGTTGAATTTCCCCCAAATGGAGTATGCCATTATTATTGTTATAGTCTAAACACATGACCCAAATTGAAACTGTTAGCATAGCTAGATTTAATAAAATCGAAATACTCTTGAAATGACTGGCATTTGTAAGGAAAGGTCTTTGGAATTCTTGGTACTAAATCCCTGAGTATAATTGTCAATCTCAAGTGCATTGAGGCCTACAAAGTTAGCCCTTCTTTCTGATAAAATCAAGAGGAACTTTTCCATCATTTGGTAAGTTTAACTGAATTAAAACATGACTTCAAGTGAAAACAACAAGCTAAGGTATTTTCTTAGTGTGGTTTTTCTTGCAAATATAAATAACTATGGACAAGATGGAACTTAAGAATGATTTTTGTCTAGTCTCAGGTGGAAAAAACACTAGATGCTTATTTTACTGAAAATAATGATCTTAATGGTGATGCTGGTGGTATTATAGATAATTGTACAATTCCACTAAGGTAAGAAATATAGGAAAGAACAGTAAATGACAAAATAGGAACAGCGGCATCAACATTCACAGTTTAAAAGTCAAACATTGATTTTTTTCATTTTGCAATGATATCCCCATTTTTGTACACCCTGGTATATTGGGATTAATGACAAACAGAAGTTAAACATACAATATAGAATCCCTTTTCTAAACATAACCTATAAATGGCAATCAAATTTTCCTAGCTTCAGATTTGGATTTCTTGATTAAATTTCAAGCCCCAAAGTGAATTTGAAATAGCATCTGAACTAATTAGCAAAAAGAACAATTTGATAATTTCCTTTGTTACAAGAGTGATTTTAAATTTCTGGCCTTTTTGAGGTAGGCTCAAAAGGTAGAAATTCCATTTGGCTAATCTTTAAGGGGGGAGGGGAAACCCACCACCATAATAATAGCAGTGGCAGTAATTTCAGGGAAGATTTACTTCACTTTTCTATATTCTCTGCTTCTAATATCCACTTTAAAAATCAAGGCAATTTTGCCCAAATTTTGTTTGGTCAACCTAATGGGTTTGTACAAAGTGGGTCTGAAAATAGTTTCATTAGCTTTGATCTTTGCAATATTTGTGTTTTCTTCCAATCTTTGTTTATGAAGGCTGAAGCAAAATGCATTAACACAGTAAAGGAGGGGTCACAGAAATGTCATTAAGGCACTAGAGTTTCCAACTGTTTGTTTTTGGGTGGCATGAGAAGTAAAGACCGTGATCAGAAGAAGAGGTTTCCTACCTTCCTCTGTCTTGCCCAAATTCACAGTATATAGAGAGGAATTAATCAGGCAATTAGGTGGGTATCTTTCAAAGACTGAGAGATCCAATTCCAACATTTAGAACACAGGAGTTTCTTATTGTTCAGCACTTTCTAACCAAATGCTTGTTTCAAAGCTTTATAAAATTTTCATGAGTAGAATCAATGGAGTCTTTGAAAGTGTGGCATTACTGAGATCATGCAAGCAAAGGAATTCATTTAAACACTGTTTTATTTTTTTCCCCAGCACATTTTCTACAGACATATACAAAAAGTTATGGGTCAATGTATGCCCTAAAACAGTAATGTGTTCTTATCTTGTGCTTAAGGTTTTCCATGGCTTGAACCTGGCAAATTTTTGAGTCTTGCATAGTTTTTGAGATTAAAACTTGCCTGGTGGGAGTGGGAATGCTTTGTTTGGGTCTGTTCAGAAGAAGGGTCTGTTCTCATCTACGATGGCCTCCAGCCTTGTGGATACTTGTTTAAGTGATTTCAACATGGAAAGCAGGGAGTTTCAAATTGTCATAGTCCTCCCCAGGTATGAAACCAAGATTCGTGCCAGAGGCCTTGCAGAGCATCGAGAGTGAATGTACGGTGCTATTAAACTGTGACATTTGCCACTTTGGAACCGCTTCTGTCAGAAAATAGCTTCAGGATCTTGAAGACCAACTTATCTCCGATTACATTTTGTAAAATATTCTTGGCTGCTACAATAAAAGAAAATGCCATTATCAAATTAGCTTGGTGAATGCTGGGTTAAATATAAAGTGAAGCAGGCTTAAATATAGGATTTTCAGTAATATAAAACTGTACATGTACATTATGAATCTACCCAATTGGCCCACCTTAGCTTTTACATTTTCTCATGTTAAGTTTTGGCAAGACGGCATTCATTGTCTTAACCAATTGAGAATATTTGTATGAAGATACTTAGACGTATGAAGGGCTTAGAAACCCGCCATTTCCTTGAGTCATTTTTAATTCATGGAGACGCTAAAGAATAACATAAAGCTCTTCCATGGGGTTTCCCAGATGACTAATTTTTAGCTGTCTGCCTCATCTATCTCCTGAGGAGAAACTGGTAGCTGAGGTGCAGACTCAGAGAAGTGGTTAAGCCACCACATACCACCATGATTTCCAGGAGAGTGGAGCATTGACAAGAATTTTATAAAATTCATAGTCTTTTTTTAAAAAAATTGCTTTACTTATAATTATTTGTTCTAACAAAGACATATAATAAATCTGAAGTCCAGGATCCACAAACTAATATCTTGCTTCCCAGAAGAGTGAAATTGGATACTGCCATGGTATTTCAATGTGCTTCTGAAAGTTCAGAAATGGTAACGGTTGAATAACATAATATACAAGTTATGCCTGCTAAGAATGTTCAAAAGACTAGTGATTTGCCATGTTTGCTACAATTGAAAAGGAAAAGATTTTTCTCTGAGAATATCTGATTATTTAGAAGAAATGGAATTACCTGAGCTATTATAATAGTCTGTTTTTAATCAAAAAACATGTTAACAAATTGTAGGTGTAAGACCTGAAGGGCTTATTTTTTTTAAAAAATTAGTCCTGATTCAATAGCTTATATAAATATAGTCATAAGCTAGAAAGATGAAAGTCCCTGAATGTGGTAGTTATATTATCATCGGTCAATTTGAGAAGATTACTAATGAAGGGGTGGAGTCTCGCCTGTCTATCAAGTCATATCCATTAAGGTCTTTGTGTGGGCCTGGTCTTCTCCTGATAATTTTGAGAACTCAGGTATTCTTCCTTGGAGGGGGAGATACACAATCTTTCTGCTTCCTCCCTGGAAGACTTTGCAGCTGACAAGACACATGAAATTATTTTAGTGTCCTGAGCTGGAGAAGCCACATGGAGATCCCTGCCAGTGCTGAGATGCTTACAATACCACTGGATCACAAGACTTCCTACCGACTGCCCAGTAACCTTTCTGCATTAGGTGTCATTGCAGGTCATGAGTCTGAAGAGGACTTTATAAATTTGTTTTGGTTAGTATCCGACTTATGGACTTGATCTGGATTGGGCTGGGATGCTTTCTTAATGTACAATTACTCTTTACATAGAACTCTTTCTGCTACATGTATGAGTGTCTCTCTGGAATTGTTTCTCTTATCAACCCAATAGCATAACACATACTACTGAGATAGAAAGTGATATAGTGAGGGGGCTAGGGATTATTTTAGGTGAAATGGTCAATGAAATATTTTCCAAGAGGGTGATATTTGATGAATGATGAATATTGAGAAGAAACCATCTCTTAGAAATTTGGAAAATTATAGCTCAGGCAGAGGGAACAGTTGTGCAAAGGCATCTATGTAGACATATACTTGTAATAACCCAGAGCAGAATGGAACGAAGCAACCAAATGACTTGAGAGATGAGTATTGGATTCCAGTAATAGGATCCAAACACAGAGTTTGAATCAATAGATCTAGGATGGGTACAGAGACCCATGTTTTAAGAATCCAAGTGTTTCTGTTTCAGGAGGTCTGTAAAGAAAACACTGAAAGAAATCTTGAACTAATTTTTTTCTGTGCTCTTCCTAACTTCAAAGAAGAAATCTGGAAATAAAACCAGTGGAATAAAACCAGTGTCCTACCTTTAGGATAGCTCGAGAACAATGCAATGGTCAGTTTAGGGAAGGTGGAGGGGAAGTATCCTTTTAAAATGGTACTAGTTGGGGATTTGCATTAAGCTGACAGGCAACTGATAATTCGACACCAAACTCAAAAAGCAAATTTACCACGATGCAGTTGATTCTGACTCACTGTGATCACACAGGACAGAGTAGAAGTGACCTTGGTGGTTTGTTATACTGTAAATCTTTAAGGTAGTAGAAAATCTCATCTCTTTCCCCTACTGAGGACCTGGTGGGTTTGATCTGCTAGGCTTGCAGAAAGCAGACTCACTTGTCACATCCAATCCTACCAGGCATTTTCATTGACCACAGGAGGGTATCCATCGTGACTCTGAATGTGTGTCCTATACTTCGCAAGGCAAGTGCAAACTGAAATTCCAAAGAAGGACCTGCTTGTTGGCAAGGCTGAAGGATTTCAGGAATTCCATATCCACACTGTCCTCACAAAAGCTGTCAGCAGCAGAGCGATGAAAACTGGATCTATCGAGCCAATGTGACAGACAGCAGTTTACTTAGAAACTGATACAGGGTATATCTGGTTGTGACCATCAATCAACTCATTCATTACTTGTCATTTCAAAATTTTCTCCTTTTCTGAGATTATCAACAATCCCTCACCTTTAAGAGTAAACCGTCCTTACTCTAAATTTTCTGTCCATGAGCTGTTCCAGCTCCATCTCTGCAGGGTCTTTCAGCTCTACAGATAAAGTATTTAAAGATACAATCACAGTTCAGATGATAGGCTACTGCAGTGGTATTTTCTTGGGCCTAAAATGTACTTGTTCCCCATTTGCCTGATATATCAATGTCCATGCCTGTCTGTCTCTAGCTATGCATCTATCTATTCATCTATCTTTCTACCTATATATTCATTCATTTTTGCCAAGACAGGAGGTGATACAGCTAAGCAAGCTTACAAAGGAAATGATGAAATATAAAACATATAAGTGACATCATATACTTTGTTATTTTAGGTAAAGCTTTTAGGTATGTTTCTCAAATACACTATCTCTTCTTTCTGTCCATGTTAGTTGTTAGTTGCTGTCAATTCTGACAATCAAGGTGCCCCTCTTTTGTCATTGATACTTATGCCATCATAAAGAAGGACACTCACCCACAGTTAAAATGAGGGTTAGAAACCTACATTCTAGCACGGGTCACCTCACGTTCCTATAATGATATGATCCTTCAGTGCTTCGAAGCCTTAGTTTTCCCATCCATCAGTTGATGATAAGAAGACCTCTTTTCTGCTCCTGCCACGTGTAAGGTGAAGATCAAAAGAGCTTTTCTTTTCTTTTAAATAGGAGAGGGAAGGTATTTAAAAAAATCATAAAATGGTACATAAACGTCAGCTATTAAAATAATTTTACTTGAAGTAGAGAGAAAGCAGCAGGGCAAGTGATCTCTGTATTATGACACTCATGGTATACAGATAGTGTCAGATGGCATTTGTTAATCAAAGAGAACATGAATGCTTGTAAAATGCTTTGAAATTATAAAGTGCATTATAAATCAAATATATTGTTAGATGATGATTCTCTGTAGCGAATGCATGGTCAATACAAAGAGGTATATAAAACCAATGGAAGCCCTAACACACAGATACAAGACAACTTCAAAAAATAAAGAAAATAAATAAATGAAAATCCTACCACCACCACCACCACCACCACCACCACTAAAACACACAGATCATCCATGCATGGCAATATAAGGAGCACATGCAGCCAGTGTCACTGAAGAGTAGATTCCCTTTATTGGAAGGAATAAGATTTTTCTTGTAGTGTACGTACCAATTGTTGGAGTTGCATGGTGTAACAGTGATGGCTGTGAACAGTGCCTGAACCTTCCAGAACTGTGGGATAAAATGATTTATTTGGAAGTATGTTCTTGCTTTTGTTAGTTGCTAATGATTCTGACTTATGGAGAGCCCCTGGGTAGAGGAGGAGAACCACTCCATAGAGGATTTATGCCTTACCTTACAGAAGCGGATTGCCAACTTTATCTTCAGAAACACCTTTGGGGCTGTTTGAAATGCCAACTTTTCATTTAGTACTGAGAGCTAACTGTTTGGCCACCCAGGAAAGTAGAAGTGGGCAGTACTCCTACTGAGGATTTTATCATTCCGTGATCTTATACCTACTGTGAAATACTCAGAGTTCCAGCTAAAGTTTGATAAGTTTACAAGGATATGATTAACATATAACATAAACGTGAATTGGAAGTAGCTGTTAATATAAATCAGTGAGCAGCTACTTTTTGCTGAGCACAGTCCTTAAAGTCCTGATAATTTTATCTTTACACAACTACCTTGAAATAGCTATTACTTCTCCCAGAAGAGGAAACAATGAAGTTGGAGTTACCATTAAGACAATGAAGAGACAGAACTAGGGTGCAAATCAAATCCTTAAGGACTCCAATGTCCACAGCTGAACCAATTAATTGTGAAAAAGCATGGAATGTAGAGATTTGATAGGACTTCAATAAGATATTTCATTTAGAATTGTAAACTAAGGATTGTGGTGTAGTTCAAGTGCGTGCCTGTTAACCAGAAAGAAGTTCAAGGGTTGGACTTCTCACAGGTTACTCCATGGACAAAAGATTGAGCCAACTGTCTCTATCAGGATTATAGCTTGGGAAAGCCCAGGAGTAGTTCCACTGATTACTGTAGGGTTACATTGAATTGGTTACATTGAATTTGACCACAATAGATTTGTTAGACCAAGTTAGGGATGTTTGGACTGGGATAAATATATGGGTCAAATTATGAATGATTCGTTTCTCTATCTGAAGAAATATAACTAATGGTATTTATTAAGAAATAATCAAAAAAAGAAATAATCGATAATCTTCATAAGATAAATAGATCAAAATAGTGATCATTTGTTGGAGGAATATTAATAATATTTTCACAAAACTTTTATTTTCACCTTAACAAAGTAAAACACTCAAGCCAATTTATATATTTAAACTATCTGAAGTGAAAATAGTTGATATTGGCAATTATGATGCCAATCTGGAACACTCTGGTTTTTTACAATTTTTTGAAAGCATACCAACACTTGGGGGAATGTATTTTATCATTGATCTAGAAATCCCACTAATAGTCTATATCTTAAGGAGATGGCGCAACAAAAATGAAGAACTATATCCCCAAAGATGTTCATTAAAGTATATAATGAGGAAAAAATAGGTAAACTAAATTTCAAACAAAAGGGGAATGGTTGTGAGATTACAATGCATCAGTCCATTGACATTTCACACAGTGACTAGAATGTAGAGATTGAGACAATAAAGCAATATGGAAAATTTTTATATAATTGAAATACGATGTTCTATGTATGCTATGATTAAATAATGTAAAATGTAAACACAGCTAAAATAGCTTTAAACATAACAAATATTCAAGGATTAAAATATTTACTTCCATTTAGTTTGTTCAGTCTTATTTTTCACTTTGTTTTATTTGAACACATTTATGTTTACCTAGACAAAGACAGCCTATATTAATTCTCTTGAATGATTCTTAAAATTCACTCTCCAGTGATCTAAACTGCTCTAAGAGGTGCATTTAAATTGGCTAACAGGTGCATCTATGTTTAAAATAAGTACATAGCTTTGAATGAAGAGCAGTGCTACACTACAACTAAATGTCCTTAACATCAGGACATTGTCGCAATCCAGAAGATGACATGGAAACAAATGTAGGCTATTGCCACTGCGGACAAGGTGCATATATACATCAGAGGTTCACTCATACAGCGCCCTCTCCACTCCACAAAAGAACACCTCAAAGCCAATGAGTCACAGTGGTCTTCTTGGACAGCGTAGCTGCCCCGGTAGGTTTCTGAGACGGTAACTTTTTAAGGACATGGAAAGCCTAGTCTTTCTCTTGAGGAATGTTTGGTGGTTTCAAAGGACTGACCTTGTAGTTATCAACCTGATGCATAACCACTATGCCACCAGGGCTCCTGTGAGGTACAGGTGTGGGAATCATTAAAGTCTCGAGTGGAAACTCACAGTACCGTCCAGTCACTAAATTGAGTATTCTTACATTGTAGGCTCTGAAAGATCAACAGATGGAAAGTTTTTTGGGAAGGAGGTTCTATTTCTATATATAATAAATCATTCTATTGGGGCTCACATCACTCCTATCACTATCAACACATACATCAATTGCGTGCAGATTGCATTTACACATTTGTTGCCATCATCATTTTTGAACATATTCCTTCTACCTAGGCCTCCAGTACCAGCTCCCCATATTTCCCCACACTCTCCACTCCCCCTCCCCTGTGAACCCTTAACAATTTACAAAATGTCATTATTTTCTATCCTCCAATCTCCAATGTGTCCTAAAACCTAATTCCCCATTGTCCATATCCCAGAGAGGAGGTCATGTGTAGATTCCTGGAATAGGTTCCCCCTTACTGCTCTACTTTCCCTCCACCCTCCTGATATCACCACTGTGATACCTGATCCTGAAGGGATCATCTGTCCTGAATTACCCCTGTTATAAGCTCTAGTGTACATCCCCTGGTCCAGCTGCATTTGTAAGGCAGAGTTGGGATCATGAGAGGGGAAGGAGGAAGCATTTAAGAACTAGAGCAAAGTTGCATATTTCATGTTGCTACACTGTACTTTGACTGACTTTTCTCCTCCCATCAACCCCTCTGTAAAGGGCTGTTGCTTTATCTATTGATGGACTTTGGGTCTCCAATCTGTACTCTCCTCACTTATATAAATTTTAATTCTTTGATGCCTGATACCCGATCCCTTTGATACCTCATCATCACACAGACAGATGAAAAGTTTTAAACGTTCTTCATTTTACCTGACTTTGCAGTGTCTCACAAGATTAGCCACTTCCTTTTTCTTGAAAAACTTTTTACCCCCCTCTGGTTTTAACGATATGATAACACCTTCTTTTGATTTTTGTCTTCTTTCTGACTGTCGCTATTTGCTCTTATTTGTTGGTTATTCAATTTCAGCTTGTCTCTGAATGCTGACTGCTCTCAATGCTGGATGCCAAGTTGCTTTCACTTTTCTGTGTGCACTGTCTTTAGAGGCAATCCTATGCACTCCCACGACTTCAATTACCACCTTCTCTCATTTCTAACTGCCTACTCAACAGCTGCACTTGGATGCCTCAAATATTGTGCACCGTCAACAGATCCATGACTGAAATCAAGCTTTCTCCCTGAAACTGTTCTTCTTCCTGCAATATTAATCTTGGCTAATGTCTTCAATAGATGATCAGTTGCATAATCCTGAACTCAGAGTTCATCATTTTATCCCCTTTGTACTCATTATCCCTCTTTTCAATCAGAAGTGACAAGCGATAGATAGTTTTTAGTGACACTGTCTCATAAAGGTTGACTTGAAGGCCCCTAAACCTGGAATTCATTTGTTACTTGGAAAATAACAGGTGCTCCTCACTTAATACTTTCTTTTCCAAAAGTGTTTTCTCCAAGCAACAGAATGCTTTCCTCTATAATTGTTTCTTAGCTTTGTCTCATTTTCTCTTTGTATATGTTCTCCCTAGGTGACCTCATCCAAGTTCACAGACTCTATTATCATCTAGTCAGAACTGATTCATACAATTATATCTCTAGGCCATAACACTCTTCTGAACTCCTAATTTGTATAACTTACTGTCTACTTTACATCTCAAGCACAACATGGCCAAAATGGAGTGAACATATTCCTTAGCCTCACTAAATATCCAAGTGCAAAAATAAGACCCATTAGACTTATAATACACACTTCCATCAACCCATCTGATGATTACAGGTTTATGTTTGAATATTTTCAGTAGTTGCCTATTTCTTTCATATACTTAAATGACCCTGCATGCTACAACCTTAACCACTTGGACAGAGCCCTTGCCACGTTTCATATCTCTGTCCTCTAGCTATTCTCTTTCTCTACTTTTTCAGTCTATTCTTTCTTCCTGGAATCTTTGTTTTGGTACTACCCCTACAGGCCCTATTGTTTCCCTCCCCTATGAATTTTCAATTGGCCATGCTTCAGGTTTGAACTGAAGCGTCATTCTATTTGTTTTTTGGTTTTTTTGAAGCTTCATTTTCTTAGGGAAGATTTTCTTGGTCTATTTGGCAGTGCCAAGTAGTTTAGTTCACATAGCAAGTATTACTCTCTATCATTTGAGTTAGTTGAAATCCATAAGCAATTGACACAGGCACAAGCCCACACCATATTTTTAAAATATTGGTTTAAATCACCCTTCTTTTATAAGATAAAAGTATTTTGAAAGCATAAAGGTTGATTACATTTGCTCCTTATTTTATCTGTAGGGCCTAGAATAGTGTATAACATGGTATCTAATATTCAAGAAATATTTGTTAAGAGGGAAAATATATAAAATAATGATGGAGTGATTTTCTCTATCTATTGCTCAGAAGGTCATGCTAAGAACATTTTGTGTCAAATAACACAAATCAGTCAAATGGCAGTATGTACACTTAGAAAATTAGCAGTGGCTAAGAAACTATCAACTGATTAAGTGGTTGAAAACATCATCCAAGAGGAAAAATGAAAAGAGCTGCCAATCACTATGTAAGCCAATATGGTTTTAAAACACACACACACATGACAAGACATAGAAAGGACATGAAAAGGTATTCATTAACAGAATGTGCCAAGGAAGGGTCATTGGCAATAAAATTAAGAAAAATCAAGACACGAACTCATGGTAAGATGCATTTAGAGTCCTGGTGGCAGAAGGGTCAGTGCATTTGGATACTAAACACAAAGTCAGCAGACTAAACCTTTTCTGCAGGAAAAAGACATGGCAGTCTTCTCCCATAAAGATGATAGCCTTGGCTATCCTATGAGGATGTTCTACTCATGGGGTCACTATAAGTCAGAATCCACTTAATGGAAGCACTTTTGGTTTTTGTTAAAGATGCACTTACTGATGGTCAATAAATAGCAAAAAGCTAACTAACATACATAGACAGATAGTGTTAACCTAAGGAAACTTGAGCTTCACTTCCACTTGTGTAATTATCTCACAACATGACTTACATTTAATTACCTAAAGAGGTCAAATCTTCTTCATTAGCGCAATCTGTAATTGGTAATAAATTCTGATTCTATCATCCTAAAATACTTTTCCATATGAGACTATGTCTCATGATCTAGCACAGAAGCTTATGCCTAAGTATACTGAGCTTTGAAGTCTGTTGGATTATTCATTCTATTATGATCCATTTTTATCTTGAGTCAGTAAATTAAAATATATGATGAATTTTATGCCATGCATTTTTCTTCAGGAGAAATGAGATACACCTTTCTCAATATAGTCAAATGAGAGAAGGTAAATCTGGAGTTCTATAATATTTATATTCTCTACATAATTCCTCTTTCATTCATTCAGTATGTTTATCATTCAGTATGGATTATCCTGGTTTTTCAACATCTGTTCCAGTTTTTAAGGAGCCTCTGGCTGATGCAAATGGCTAAGTGCCAAACTATTGACTAAAAGTTGGCAGCTTAAAACCACTCAGATACACCAGAGTCCTCAGCAGAGGAGTAGAGATCATCCTTCCTTTTCAGAACCACAGCCTTGGAAACCCAGGGGTGCACGTCTTTTCTGTGCACATGTCATCATCATACACTGGAATCCATTCAACAACAGCAAACCAGTTAGTGCAGTGAATCAAACGTCCACTAGATCGTGAGTTCAACAGTCAATACGTATCTATGGATAGAGGATCTGCAAAAATTATGTGAAGTGCTGGGTATACTGCAATGGTAACCAGATTCAGAAACAACAACGAATAAAACACCTTATCTGCCCTGAAGAATTTCTGTCTAATCAAAGGTAATTGTGAATAAGTAGATATACATGAAAAAAATGACCATAGAAGGTTATGAACACATAATATGATAAATAAGATGACAAAAGGCAATGTGGTCAGATTCAAGGGTGATCAGGGAAATCTTGACATTGATCTTCAAGCAAAAAGGGCACTGAAGTAGATATTAAATGACATGATCTCAAGACAATAGCTTGCTTTAGAGATAGATATAAAATGGGACAAATCACTTACACTTTGGGGGGTCTCCATTCACTTATTTTTAAGAGATATTGTACTGTGATAGGTAGGTTTGTTGTGCCAATTTGGCCAATGAAGATAGGTAGGTTTGTTGTGACAACATGGCCAATGAACACATGTGATATTAATTGAAGGGCAGGTATATAAATGACTCTTCAAGCCTCACCTTTCTCTCTCTTGCATCTTTGGACCAGCTGCCTTGTTTGCCATGTGTCTCAATTTGCAAGTTAAACTACCCATGGGACACCTAATCCATGGACTCTGTTGCTGTAAGTTGAGGTTCCTGCAAGCCCTGCTTCACCACACTACTGGAATACACATCTCTTGAGAAGGGGACTGTTGGACCGTGTCATCTGGCTGACTATTGTGACTTGCCTTACTGTTTGCTGTCT
Organism: Nesogale talazaci; assembly: GCA_004026705.1. Taxonomy (NCBI): domain Eukaryota; kingdom Metazoa; phylum Chordata; class Mammalia; order Afrosoricida; family Tenrecidae; genus Nesogale; species Nesogale talazaci. The sequence continues at coordinate 9,221 of PVJH01022099.1, read as the reverse complement.
GTGGCCAGCAAGTCTGACTTGCTCTACAGAGGGTTACCTGGTGACCCTCAAGACTTGAAGGACTGCCAGTGTATTAGCTGTCTCACGCAGGTGAGTTGCACTGAGTTATTTTTACTGCTTTATACAGTACAACAGCTTTATTTATAATAATTTCATTGATCTAGGAAGCTCAATAATCTCATTGGTCTAGGCACAGCAGGTTACCACAAGTCAGCAGTTTGAAACCACCTTCTAGCCCTTAGGATAAAGATGAGGCCTTCTACACTTCCAAGCAGTTAGTCTGGGAAATCCATCTTGGCAATTCTGCCCTGTCCTACAGGGTCACAACGAGTCTGAGTTAACCAGATAGCAGTGAGTTTGGAGTAAGGAAGCAAGTCAATGTGAATATCATATGAAATATCCACTTTCAATTACAATGACATTGGGTATGGACAGATAAAAACACAAATTAGGCTCACTCAAGAGAGAATGGGTAATCGTTGACATGTTAACTGCTAGGTAAACAGTTCAAACTCACCAATTAATTTGGAGAAGAAATATGAGGCTCTGTTCTTTTAAAGATTGACATCCTGGGGAACCTTATGTTGGCCCACTGTCAGAATGGACTAGATGGCAGGGGGTTAGAGAAAATATCATGAAACAAAAGGCCATTATAAATTGAAAGTTAATAAATTATAAGCAATGGTCTGTATTTATTATTATTATTATTATTATTATTATTTGTGTAGGCATCACTGCCTCTGGTGGTCGTGGGCGCTACCCAGTGCTGCTCCTGAGAGCTGCCGCTGGATTTGAACCGCCAAGCCCATGGGCCGCAGTCCCGCACTCAACCACTTATGCCACCGGGACTCAGCCCAATGGTCTGTATTTTTATAAGCATGTGTGACATATTCCTGAAATGTCTTAGATGTTAGATACTAATTCTAAAGTTTTCTTCAAGATTCCAACAAAAGTAATCATTCTTTAAGTTGCCAACTACTTTTTCCTTTACTTTTCTAAGAAGTCTTTCTACCTCCATCCACCTTTAATCCCATTTCTAAGAACACATTCTAGTTCTCCACCATACTACAATCTCAAAGAGCAGTATCTGTCACTCTCCTCCCTTTTCTCACCGAAGAATTGCATTTAAAGCTTTCAATATGATTATTCACACTTGCTGCCAGAGAGTTCATGCTGCTCTACAATGACCTGCAAGGTTGGAGCAAAACTGCTCCTATGGACTGCTAAGATTGTAACATATTACGGGAGTTGGAATCCCCGTCTTTCTTTCAAAGCCTTCTGTACAGCAAGTAATTATTAGAATGAATGCTCTCAATGACTCTTCTAAATGAAATGAGTATTGCCAAAGGTGTTAATATAAATATTTTAAGCGGTTTCCACATCTGTGACAGTGGAAGCCTACGATCTATTTGCATGGTCCCCACGTAGATTGAGCCTCCTGTGAATCCCTACTGAACATAGTCCAGGGCTGTGACAAGACTTGCTATCTGGCAGAGAGCATGGAATAGTTGTTATGTTAAAATGTAACACCTTGTTATCTTACTTTTGAACCATTGTACAGTTGTCTCAGTTTTTAATATCTTTCCTTTCCTTTCTATTAAGGCTTTCCCATCATGTGTATCATTGTTGCTCTCTTCTTTGCCTCCTGTTTATGTTATGATTTTCTTTACATGACATCCAGGATAGATTTCCTGTAGAGACAGTAATTGTATTAGTACCTACCTAGGACTTGGGGGAAATGGGAAGCTAAAAACAATAAATCCTGGAAGAACATGTTTGGATATTGATTCTGCATATTATTAATGAACAATTAAATTGTATTCTATGTCAAGGAGATGCCAATAATGCTATCAAAAACATATATGACGATGCTTCCTTATAAAATTTCCATGATTACTCTAGAGTACTAAAACTTATTTTATTTTTAGGAATAAAGTAAATCTTTAATCAAATAGTACCCTAACGTTTTACAATTTTATCTTCCAGCCTCTTTTCATTCTAATCACACAATAAGACTTTTATTAACTCTAATGGCTCTAGGATCAGACATTTGATTATTTACCCTGAGGCTACATTGTGGATTCCAACTTGTTCCGAACAGTTGTAATTACCATATGTTTTCATTAATCTAATTCTGTTAGCTGGCTGTTTACTGAGTGGTCTTAGTGTCAATCAATTATCCTGCCAGCCCATGCATCACAGCAATTAGAATAGGGTTTACTTCTCAAGGTGTAGTCATTAGGATATTTTATTACACATTTCCAGCCCATTAGAGGGTAACTGGAAGAAGACAAATAGGATATTTTTAATATACTTTTTATAACTAAAACTAAGCACAGAACTACCAGGCTGTCATCAGTGTGGCTGACATTACAATCACAGGATCTGGGTCTTGGAAAAACATTATTCAACTGTTGAAAAGTGAAGCCATGGAAATCTACTAAATGGAAAAATAATCAAAGAAAATTCACATTTTCTTGCAAATATATTGGAAGCTGGGTTCTTCTGTTAACAGCAAAATTGTCTCAAGCCAAGTAACCACATTTGATATGGTTTTCTCGCTTTATTTTTTCAAACAAACATGTAAAGTGTTTCCAAAAAGTCTAAAAAGAACATATCCTTATTCCTCATGAAGTGGTTATAATGTTTGATTCAACATTCCTGCAGAGTTTGACTAGTTCAACAATGCAGAAGTCCACACGGAATGGTCCTGGAGAACGTGGTAGAGGATAAAAGGGCAAAGATGGCATGGTTCCTCTGGTGAGACAAAGCAGGGCATTGTCACAAAGAACTGTTCATCCCACCAAAGTGAGCAATGGTATACAGTTCCACGGGGCACTGCAAAAGCAGATACCTACACTTTATCCTGGATTATGGTCTGTAGTGCAAAAACGTTTAATTGCCAGGGGAGTGCTGAGTAATTTTTTTTTCCTGACAAGACAGCAGTCACCCAAATGAATTTGGGAACCTCTGCATTAGATTAATACAAACTACTGGGTTTTTGTTTTGTTTTGTTTTGTGTTGTTTTTGTGGCCCACTGCCCTGGTGGGAGCAATCTACTGGTGTAACAACATTTTAAACCATTTTCTTTCAATATAGCTATTATCACTTGATAAGCATGTTAACAGATAGTTCCAAGGATTTAAGATTCATCTCTCAAATTCCTTATGAGAATCATGTGAGATAGTTGTTATGAAATACCTTGACTTCTAAGATCAAGAGTCAGTCATTCAGAGTATTTTGCAAAAGACACTCAATTATTAAGAGTCAGTGCCATGATTTAAACAGAGAACTTGTTTTGAAGCCTCTTTACACTATGATCAGGATTCTCAAACTCTAGAGTGCATGAAAAATCGCTAGAGGATTTATTAAAGCACAGAAGGCTAAGGTCACCCCTTGAGTTTCAACTATTTCAGAAAGTCTGAGACAAGGACTGGAATTTACATTGCCACAAGTTCCCGGTTCATGCTGATACTTCTGATTCAGGAACCACACTTTGAGAACTACTGCTGCCCTGCCTTCCAAATCTCCATCAGGCTCTTCAATCTTCCAATCTAACCACCACCTCGCCACTATGCTTACTCTCCACAGGGGAGCTTATCACTTTATAGAGAAAATAGAGCCCAGAAAGTCAAATTTGCCTGGATGTATTTCTTCCTTCTAGAACCCTCTTTCAACTAAATCTTGTCTTCATCATCTCTTAGGAGCATTATTTTCTCTTCTTCTGTATCTGTGACAGTTTCCTGAGCAAGACTAGACTTCTGAAATATACATTACACCTACTCCCACACCCATAGGACTTATTCAACTGTATGTTTCAGTATTTTAAATAAACACGACTCATTTTACATAAGAAAAAACATTTAATTTTTATCTCCTTTTATTAATTTCCATTTCATCACCTCCAGCGCCACCATTCTGAAAATTCAAGTGGTCTCATGCCTTTTCCAATGTTTTGGAGGTAATGGAACACTAATCAGTTTAAATCACAAGTAACCAAACACAAGTCATTGGTGATAAATTGAGTCTAACTCAGGAGCACTCATCTGCAAGACAGAGTAGAATTGTTCCATAGGGTTTCTCAGGCTGTGAATCTTTTTGCTGGTGGAGTGGAACCACAAACCTTTCAGTTATCAGTCCAATTCTTAACCTCCTTATTTAACCAGCACCTCTCATTACGTCTCACATTCAGGAACTTTTTGTTGTTGTGGTTCTTTCACTCAGACCTTTCCTCATATTTTACCACAAATACACCAGGATCTTGACTTTGACTATTTTCTCATCTAAATGCTCTTTCTCATAAAGTTCACCATACACACACACACACACACACACTTTCAGCACCGAACACAACATTGCAGCTCATGCCACAGTGGATCTCTGCTACCTATTGCAAAGCCAATACATCTAAAGCACCAAACGCCATGCCTGTTCTTCTTGCTTTATTGCCAGGCAGCTCTCCATTAGCACCACACTCCTTGTTGACGTTTGGTATCCTGTCTTTAACTCTGTTCTTTAAGGATTGGCAGCAGAAGCAACTTCACTAACTGCAACTACCTGAATTGTTGTAACATCTGTTGAATGGTGACTATATGCCAGGAATATGTTTTGTTAATCTGGGCATGTAGGTAAAACAAGTTGCCCAAATTGTATGTATAACTCTTAGTCCGCTAAGCCAGGACTTAAACTCAGATCAAAGTAGATTCTCTCAATTGCAGCGTTCTTTTACTAACTCTAGAATTGACACTTTCTTCAAATCTCCAAGTTTTAATTCATGGCTTCTCACTTTGGAAGAATTCCAACTTTCTTTCTATGGTAAGCAATCTTTTTTTTTTTTTTTCATTATCTTCCCTCTCATCCTTTCGAGGTATCTCTCTCCAAAAACCTCTGACCAGCAGCTATCCTCAGTGTCTTGCATTTGGACCCATTTCTGGTTACAATGGCGTTCATTCTAGCTACAGAAACAAGAACCACACTGCCTGCAGGACTCAGACAGATGAGCTGACTTTTCTTTGTTCTCACAAAACACCTTGAGTATGTCTCTCTCACAGAATATACCACCAAATTTTACATGTGGTTACTAAAATTTGCTAATCTCACCCTCAATGAAATAAGGGCTCTGTTGATCTTTAGTACCAAGGATTATCTACATCATATAGTTGCTGTTTGGTATAGTAGGGTGTTTTCCATAAGGTCCATGTGAGGGAAATATCTAAGACATCTTTTTTTGTGTGTGGGCATCACTGCCTCTGGTGGTCGTGGGTGCTACCCACTGCTGCTCCTGAAAGCCACCACTGGATTTGTCCCGCCAAGCCGGCGGGCCGCAGTCCGGCACTCAACCACTTACGCCACCGGGGCTCAGCCCATATCTAAGATATCTTAATGTTCTTACCAAATTATATCTTACAATACAAAAACTGACCACCTAACCATCAAAATCTATGCTGAGTTGAAAGATAAATTATCATTGTAATAAATATAGCATGTGCATCCGTTTGCTGCACTAAAATACCTGTACATAGTTTATTCTATAACAGCAAGCTGGTATAATAAAAAATAGGCCATTACAAGTTTCATTTTCTGGCTAAATATGTTTAAGACAAAATTCCTGTTCATGCTTCATGAAGCAGAACTCTGGTATTTCAAATAAATAATTGGGCAATTACTTAGGATGAGTCAAATTCTTTTTTGGTAGCAATTTTGATTCTTCCCATAGGCACCCCGCTGTGCAAAAGCAGTGAGAATACAAATCAAGTTCAAAATCTTCATACCAAATGTTGTTTCTTTTACAGACTTATGCTTAAAGAACATGGGTTGCTATTGTACCAACAGAATCAAATATTGGCACATTTGACATTTGTCTTCACAAATCCACCCTTGGATTAACCAAAATTCTATATTTGAGAAAGACTACTTAAGGGTGCTTTAGCTTTATATTCTTTTTTCATGTATTCATTTAGGATTTAATTATCTAAATTTTGAAAGATGTTGATTTCATTTATTAATAGAATTTTACTATTGGCTGTTAGGAATGGGTGCTATATAATATTTGAAGGGTCTTTTTGAACCTCTTTGTGTAAAATATATTGACAATTAGGTCACTAAATGCCACTTTGTGAAAATCCATATAATAAATCCCTTTTAGAAATCATTTCTAGGATATAATTTTTCTTTCCAGAGGATCTGGTATGTAGTCCTTATGGATATGATGACAGGAAAAGTAAAACTTCTTGCATTTCCTTTTTGTTTTGTCATTTTATTTTATTTATTTATTTGGGGGGACATTACTGCACTCTGGTGGTGCTTGGATCTACCCAGCCTTGCTCCTGGAGAACTGCTGCTGGATTTGAACCGCCAAGCCTGTGGGCCACAGTCCTGCACTCAACCACTACGCCACTGGGGATCAGCCTTGGTTTGTATTTGAATAAGGAAATTATCCTTGAAAATTTTCTCTTTGGGACTACATAAAGTATATAAAAATAAGTATAATGAAATGACTAAGTTGGGATTCTCCTCTTAAATTTCTGTATGTTACTCTCATCTTATTCACCTAAGAATCTAACAATATTAAAGATGTTTTATCAGCATCTGTGAAGTATACTTTGCCAGAAATGTTGACATTTAGGAAATCCAGACTTATACTCATTTGTTCTTTGATTATAAAGTATTTTGTTATATTTTGTTAACGTATTTTATTTCAAACCCTACATAGAAACTTGTGGAAGAAGTCCAAAAGGGTATTGAAATATTTTTTTCAGGGCTGAACCCTGGTGGCATAGTGGTTGAGTGCAGGACTGCAGGCCACTGGGTTGATGGTTCAAATCCAGCAGCAGTTCTCCAGGAGCAAAGCTGGGTAACTCCCATGACCACCTGAGGGCAGTGATGCCCCCCAAAAAAGAAAGAAATATTTTTTTCAGAAATATGAAATTGTTTGTAAGACTAGAATTATCTGAAGAATATTAAAGAGGTAGTTGATTTATTTCTGTGGGGGTTCTTTTTCCTAATGCACTCTCTTAATCCAAGCAAAGTATATTTGAGCATACCTTTATGATCAGCGGAAGGCTACAGAAAAACCCTTACAATACTACACTGATTTTGGTCTTATTCAGGTAAATTGTTGTTGCCATAGATTCGGTTCCAATCCATAGTAACCCTGTGTACACCAAAAGGAAAGACTGCCCGGTTGTGATCCAGTCTCACAATTAGGGCATATTATGCAGAAACCAAACCCACTGCCATTGAATGGATGCCCACTCACAGCAACCCTCTTGGATAGGGTTTCTGAACGTAACTCTTCACTGTAGCACACAGCCTCATCTCCACCCCTCAGAGCGGCTGGTGGTTTACAGTTGCTGGGTTTGAAGAGAGAAGCCCCACAAGTTACCAGGGTACCTGGGGTGTACTGAGCTACCTTTAAAAAGATACTGTATTATGGAAAAACATTGATTTTTGAGGTCAGGGATCACATCAAGATTTTAACAAAAAAACATATAGACATCTTCCCAAATCATTGCAGCTTAGTAACAAGTTTACAGGAATGTCATAGCCTCATAAAGCTACAGTTTTATGTGGATCAAATAGCTTCAGGAAGGTTAGGAAGACCTCAAAGGTAAATCAAAAGACAGAACATGGTCAACCAGGATGAATGAAAAACTGATATCTACAGATCCCAAACTGGTAGAAGAACATAACAGAATCACTATTGAAACAGTAACTACTAAAATTGGGATCTCATGTGGTGCTGTATTTTGAATTTTAAGTGAAATTCTTGGTATTGGCAAGTGATCCCCATTGTGAATGACAAAGGCTTTGTGGGAATATCAGCTGGCACAAAGAGCTGATCTTTCCATCCGTCCTTTAAGATCAATGCCAATGAAGATGATTTTATAGAACTCAGTGCAATGGGCGATGGGTCTTGGTTTTACCAATGTGATCCTAAGAGAAAAGTCCAATTACAGCAAGGGATTCAGAAAAGATCTGCTAGGTCAGTTAAAATCAAGGGAGCAAGATCAGCTCAGACGTTCATGGTGATCATTTCTGGGTTTCCCAAGAGATATTACTAATAGGTTTTCCTCAAAGAACTCAAGATTCGCATGGGATGTTTAAGAAAGATATTTGAAGAAAGTGAAACTTATATTATGAGAAACAGGCAGGGAAAGTTGCACTAAGGAACTTTCTTACTTTCCTCTCCTCCTTTCCTTTCCTTTCCTTTCCTTTCCTTTCCTTTCCTTTCCTTTCCTTTCCTTTCCTTTCCTTCCTTCCTTCCTTCCTTTCTTCCTTCCTTCCTTTCTGTTTTTCATCATGGCACTGCATCTCCCATTCTTCAAGAGCAGCTATGGCAATCCAACTAGAATCTCATGGGGAACCTTGCTGCATCTGCTGTGCATTGTACCTCTGAGCTTTAAAGGTGCCCCCAAACTCAAAGAAGATAAAAGGAACACAGTTTGGGCTTATTGGGGGGAAATTTTTCAGGGACGTGCTAGAGAAATGAAAGAATCATCTTTAGAAGCATATAGACCTCGTGCTGACTCTGTTGAGCAATAACTTCCCAGGATGATATTTTTATTTAAAGTGCTCTATGATGTGGAAGCCATATTTTTTACTTTTCTCTTATCAATATAGGATAAGAAATAACAGAATACAATATAGTGCAAGTACTGAGAAATCTCGCTAGACAGAGATTTCAAATCTATAGGAGTGTAGGTGGCAGAGCGAGTGACGTGTTGGGCTCCCATCATCAGGGTAAGTAGTTTGAAAGCACCAGCCACTACATGGGAGACGGATGGAGTTTTCTACTTCCATAAAGGGATACAGTCTCAGAAATGCACATGGGTGGTTCAAAGAGTCACTATGATTTGGCATTAGCCCGCTGGTATTGCGAGAATACGTGTAGTATATACAATAGATAATAAAGTATATATACATATACATACTCCAAAAGTACTTGGAAAAATGATTTTAGACGCTAATGGAAGGTTTTCATAAACTTTTTAAAACCTCTTCATCAATATATATAATTCTTCTGATTCTATTGTGAAGATGAGTCCAGTGGCTCAGTGGGTTCAGAGTTGGGCTGATCATCGCAAGGTACAGAAAACACCCAGGACTCCATGAGGATCATACGAAGTTTGCTGCTCCCATCAAGATCCGTCGCCTTGACAAAGTACAGGGACAGTCTTCTCTGTCCTATGAGGTTGCTCTGAGTCACCACTGTCCTGATT
>PVJH01022098.1:0-37285 GCA_004026705.1 Nesogale talazaci | reverse complement strand
AGCATAGTTCACAATTGCAAAGAGTTGGAAGCAGTCCATATTCCCATCAACTGATGAATGGATTAAAAAGCTGTGGTACATGCATGCAATGGAGTACTATGCAACACTGAAAAGCAGTGATGAACGCATGAAGCACGTCACTGCATGGGAAGAACTGGAAGAAATTATGCTAGGTGAAGTTATCCAAGTGCAAAAGGACATGTACAATATGAATCTGCTGAGGTAAGCATATTAATAATTTTAAAATTGGAAATGGGCATCAGGAAAAAGCTACTATATAGAGAAAATCCTGGGAGAAGGCCCAGGTTATATGGCAGAGGTCACATCAAATCTAGGGCTACATATGGTAGCCAACTAGGAGGCAGTGGCGAAGGGGGGCAGATGGCGATGTGTAGAAAGGGAAGGGGGCACTAAACCATCAAAGGGGAGCGTATTGTTTATATCTCCACAGGGAAAGAAGGACCAAACTTAAACCCGAAGACCCAGCATGTGAATACAGCATGACAGCATGGAGTAGAGAACCAGTGGAGGGACCTGAGAGCACAACTCCAACCCCAACTATAGGGGCAGCCACCTCTCTACCAGAGGAAGTTGCCTTGGAGGCCAGCACTGAAGCTGAAGCTTGGGGAGTGAAATATGCCTGACCAGAGCACATGAGAACAAATGAAAGCGGAGGAAGAGAGAATGACCTGCATCCTGGCCCACCGAGCCTTCAGGATGACATTTCCATTCAGAGCAGCTAGTGCACAAATAGGACTATATACCTGGCCCCACTATGAAATACGGCTACCCTCACTGACCCAAGGCCTATCGGGGCCAGGATGAAGAAGCAAGGTGAAGATTATCCCCTGTCGGACACAACCAATGCAAAGCACTAAGAGTGTGCAACAGCGCGTAGTCACAGATGGAGTGCCAAGGATATACTTTGGGGCCAGGGTATTGGTACCCCATCCGACTCAACCAGAGGTCACTCTAGGAGGTCAACTAGAGACCTTGAACTTCATACAGGTTTTTATATTGCTATTATTTTTATTATTCTGTTACATATTGTGTAGTACATTGAGGGGGACTCTTGCTGTTATTATTGTTTTATTTGCTTCAGTTGCTTCATTTTAGGAGACCTTTTTTGTACATATTGTTACCTCTGCAGGTCTATCTAGACAAGATAGACTGCACAAAGAGGTTGCAAGCGAAAATGACAGGACTGATGGTTCCAGGGTAGGGGACATGGAAGAGGAGGAGGAGGGAGAAAGGTGGTGATGTCGACCAGCCCAGGAAAAAGGAAATAACAATTGATACAAATTCAGGGACAAGGTGGGTAAGAGAAATCCGATAGGGATTGATTAAGACTTATGTAACAGAGAGAAAATACTGAAACCCAAATGGAGATTGAGCATGATAGTGGGACAAAAGGGAAGCAAATGGAAAAAGAGGAAGGAACTGGAGCATAATGGGCATTTAAAGAGGTTCAAATACAGATATGTACATAGGGGCACAGATTTATAAGTGATGATGGGGAAAGAGATTAACGTGCATACTTATAGGATTAGTAGTAGGACAAGAGATGGGCATTGGACCTCCACTCAAGTACCTCCTCAGTTCAAGAACACTTTGTTCTATTAAATTGGCATTCCAAGGTGATCACCTTTCCAACACTGAAGACAAATGTGTGCATAAGCAAAGGTGGCGAAGAAAGCAGATGGTGAGCGGCTATCAAAAGATGGAGCATCTGGGGTCTTAAAAGCTTGAAAGTAAACAAGCAGCCATCTAGCTCAGAAGCAACAATGCCCACATGGAAGAAGCACACTAGCTTGTAGGATCACGAGGTGCCAAAGGGATTAGATATTAGACTTCAAGAACTAAAAAGCATAACATTGCATGCTCACTTTCCTGATATGATCTCTGAGGACAAATGTGTGCATAAGCTAATGTGGTGAAAAAAGCTGATGTTGACTAGCTACCAAAAAATATAGCATCTGGGATCTTAAAGGCTTGAGTAAACAAGCGACCATTCAGCTCAGAAGCAATAAAACCCACACGGAAGAAACGCACCAGGCTGTGTGATCATGAGGTGGTGAAGGGATCCAGTGTCAGGCATCAATGAGCTAAAATTATATTATTATTAATGAGGGGGAGTACAGATTGGGGACCCAAAGCCCATCAGTAGGTGAGGTGACATCCTCTTGCAGAGGGGTTACAAGGAAGAGAGGAAGAGATGAGGCAGTTAAGATACAGCGTAGTAGCAATGAAATATGCAACCTTCCTCTAGTTCCCAAATGCTGCCTCCCACCCACTATCATGACCCCAATTCAACCACATAAATCCAGTTAGACCAGGATATATACAGTGAAGTTGGAAACATGGGAAATTTAGCATAGATGATCCATCAAGACTTATAGGAGTGATAATACCAGAAGGGTGGAGAGATGGAGGAATAGAAAGGGAGAATCAACTTCAGGGATCTACACGTAGCCTCCTATCGGGGACACAGACAACAGGGAAGCGAGTGTTGGGACACATTGTACAGAGTACAGTATGAAAAAATAACAATTTGTAAATTACTAAGGGTTCAAGGGGAAGTGGGGTGGAAGGGCAATATAGGGAGCTGATACTGGGGGCCTAGAGGGAGGGAGGATGTTTTGAGAGTGACAATGTCAATAAGTGTGTAAATGTGGCCTGTATACAATTGATGTTTGTATGGATTGTGATGGGAGATGTATGAGCCCCCAATAAAATGATTCATTTAAAAATAATAATACATAGCGTTAGGGGGGTGATCCTAGTATTCCCCAGTATTTTAGACTCTATACCATCAGCTAAATTAATTATATTATTACCATATGCCCCTTGGGAGTGATTTATAATGGTTCTCCCCTTCAAATGATAATGATGCCTCTAAAGCAGAGCAGAAACACATATAAACCATGAATGAATGAATGGATTTTGAGATCAGAATCAAGATTAGAATTTGACTTTTTTGTAGTCCTAACCTAAGAAAAACGACTTCTGTTGATGTAACCCTACTAGATACTTGCCCCCAGTGAAAATATGGTGTTAGAGCTAAGTGTGGGGAAGAAATCAAATGATGTCCAACTATCAGAAAGAATAGTGTCTGAAGTCTTAAATGCTTGATTTAAAGCATGCAGACATCTAAATGAGCAAGTTCACACAGAAGATGCATGACAGTCTGTGTGATCAACGGACTGTAAATAACAAAATCCAGGACTGGAGGAGGGAATGGTATTAGAGCTTTAATTCTGAGCAGCCAGTTGTCAGAAGGTTGTAAATCACAATGAAAACCCAAAATCCTTTTGTAGGATTCTCATCTGAATTAACTGTCCTGTGTATACTCCACAATATGGCCCTTAAATTTCTCTCACTATTCTCATTGATAATTCTTACAGTTCTGGTACTTACACTTAGGTATTTATAGACCAGCACCATTTTGTTGAAGATGTTTTTTTTCCCCCCATCTAAAGTTTTTGGATCTTTGTTGAAAATCAGTTATGTGTAGGTGGATAAAAGGTGGTTGACTTTATAAATAAAAATTCTTTTTTTCACGGTTCTGGAAGCTAGGAGTCTGAATCAGGGTGTTTGTTCTAGGGCTAGGCCTTGCCTTGTTGGTATCCCTGAGGGTTCCCCACAATTCTTTGGTTTCTGTCTTCCCCTGTTTGCATCTGTATCTGAGCTCACTCTGTGACTTATTAACATAACAAAAGAAGCCCCTTTTCCAAATTGGGTCATATTTATTCAATCTTTAACCATGATAAGGTTATAAAGAGAAAACAAATAAAGTATTATTATGAGTGGAGTCCTCAGCAACCAAGTCAGTAATATATTAAGTTAATGCGTGGTGGTAGTTCCATGAGCGTTCACTTTGTGCTATGCATTTGCTTCATGTATTGTCCTGTTTATATAGAGAATGGTATCTTGCATTTTCTTAGACAATGTAGCTGCTATGTAGCAAATTTGCTGATAGTAGCAAAATGTTTCATTTCTATTGAACATTAGCTCAGAAGTCTCTGCTACTACCATACCACTATTTGGATAAGGTCCCATTTTGCCAAAATGAAGCTGGTTGTGTACTAAAGGGTGGCTTTCTTGTTTTCCAGATGTAGTAATGAACCTGGTCTGGCCCACTATGATATTTTCAATAAAGTGTTTTCGTGAATGAATATAAGGAAATATACTTCTAAAGTCTTGCATTTTGTATTATTTAAACTACATGATGCAAGTAGTGTGAAATTAGGAACTGGCATTTTTTCATTTGACAAAAATGCATTTACTCACTGACTGCGTGGCAAGGAGAAGTTTGCCAACTAATGGGTTAAATGGCATTTGTTTAATGCCATAGAGACACTCCAGATTCAGCAGTTTGTCTGCATCATTGAACTTTGGGGACATATAGATATAACTGACTCTTAAGTTCAGTTTAGGTCTTACAAGAAGAGGGTGACCTAGTTAGATGTCCAAGACTTCAAAATTGTAACAGAAAAAAATCAAAGTAGAGAATTAAGGTGATAAAAATTTTGCCATTAGGTTTTGATTCCCTGTGAATTTAACTTCTGTTTCCCAGTTCATTTTTTCCTCTTGCTCACAAATCTCTCTGGGAAAACCAAGTCCAGCAAAGATGACACTATGACATGACATACCAAAGTTGGACTGGATCCTTGGGTCAAAAGTTATTGAGGAGCATCAAAACATCTGAACAGCCAGAAGCAGAAGTCAGAAAGTGAACACAAACCAAGGGAGTGCTGTGGGTGCAAAGTAGAAAAGTCAAACTAGTTGTTAAATTCAAAGAGGTGGGTTGAGGGCCAGAAGTTAGAAAGAGAAGAGCAATCAAGAAATTGCGTGCCAGGTAAAAATAGAAGTGGAGGCGCAGGTAGAGGAAATAAAGAGTGCAAGACAATAACTGGGCATCACTTCTTGGCATTTTATGCTGGAATTTTATTGGACACGTGCTAGCATGGTACACATACTAATTTATTAAATTGCTTTCCTGTTGGAGGCACCCTCTGTAGGCACCATGCTAAAAAGGTGATCTACTTCCAAAAATAAAATCAGTCAATGAAAATCAGAGTTTTTTCTGAGTCACACCATGGATTGAAATAGTCTCAAAAAAAAAAAAAAGAAATAGTCTCGCTGTAATTGGTTATGTAGTTTATGTGAGTAAGCTTCATTTGAAAGCACAGAATCTAAGTAAGTCCTTTTTTAAGTTTTTATTTTATTGGGGTTCTTACAGCTCTTCTTACAATCCACACATATACCCATTGTGTCAAACACATCTGTATGTATGTTGTCAACATCTTTTTCAAAACATTTTCTTTCTACTTGAGCCCTTGATAATTTATTAATCTTCCTTTTTGATTTTTTTAATGTCTTACAACAACTGCTGCCACCCTTCACCCATCGTTCTGTTGTCTGTCCCCCTGGGAAGGGGGCCGTTTGTCAAATGATGTGATCAGTTCCCCCATACCTTCTTTCCTTACCCTCCTAGTATCACTACTTCCCTTATTGGTCCTGAGGGTTTTAACTGTCCTGGATTCTCTGTATTGCTAGCTCATATATGTACCAGTGTAAATGCTTTGGTCTAGTCAGATTTCTAAGGTAGAATTGGGGTCACAATAGTGGGTGGAAGAAAGCATTCAAGAACTAGAGGAAAGTTGTGTGCTTTATTGGTCCTCTACTGCACGCTGACTCTCTTCCCTGACATCTCTTCCCTGTTGCCCTTCTGGCAGGGGTTGTCCAGTTGAATACTGATGGGATTTGGGTCTCCACGCTGTCCTCCCCCTCATTCCCATTGTTATTGAGTTAGTCTGGGTTGACTAGAGAAACAAATTCATAAACATGCATGTGTATATAAAGGAGAGGTTTATAAAGAAGAGAAATGGAACATTGAGAAAGCAATACAACCCAAATCAGTCCAAGTCCATAAGTCCAATATTAGCCCATATATACAATACCAATCCATAAGTCTTCTTCAGATTCACAAAATGTATGGAATGATGCCAGGACAATAACAGGTCAGCGGGTACAGAGTCTTGAGTATGCAGTATCCAGAGATCTCATTGGCTATCTCCAGATTGAGAGGCTAAACTTCACCCGTACAATCCCAATCCTGAAATTGACACCAGATTAGTGATTGTCACTGTTATGATTTGTTTGTTTCTTTGCTTGTTTGCTTGCTTGCTTGTTTGGGGTTTTTGATGCCTGACACCTGATACCATTGACACCTCATGCTCACACAGACTTCCATGTTAACTTTGTTGTTCTTAGCTAGATGTCTGCTTGTTTATCTTCAAGCCTTTAAGACCCCAGACACTATATCTTTTAATAGCCAGGCACCATCATATTTCTTCACCACATTTGCTTATGCACCCATTTTATCTTCAGCAATCATGTCAGGAAAGGTGAGCATCACAGAGTGCCATGTTACTAGAACAAAGTGTTCTTGTGTTGAGGGAGTACTTGAGTGGAGACCCAATGTCCATCTGGTACCATAATACTTTATAAATAAATAAATAAATAGGGGCTGAGCCCCGGTGGCATGGTGGTTGAGTGTGGGACTGCGGCCCACGTGCTTGGCAATTCAATTCCAGCAGAAGCTCTCAGGAGCAAGGCAGGGTAGCTCCCACGACCACCAGAGTGCAGTGATGCCCCAAAAACAAAATAAGAATAAATAAATAAATAAATATACATGGATATATTCCCATCATTGATTATACATGTATTTACATGCCTGTAGTTAGACTTCTATGAATGCCCTTTGCCTCCCAGTTCTTTACTCTATTTCTGTTTACTTTCCTCCTATTCTACTATCATGTTCTGCCTTCATTCTGGTTTGTTAATTCCTCTCAACTACGTTGTCCTTGATCAAGCCCGCCAAACCATCCTATGCCCTCCTTACCATCAATTTTAGATGACTATTCTTGCCTTTCCCTTGGGTTTGTTGACAATCCCTTCTCTTTATGCCTCCCTTCCTGTTTCTCCTCCAAAGCATGGGTCCCATTATTCTTCCTCCAGATTGTTCATCCTGCCTACCTTGTCCAGAGAGATAATAATATGTGCAAAAACCAAGCAAAGCAAGACATAACAAAAAAGAAAACAAAATATAAATTAACAATGAATACAAGAAAACAAATAAATAAACAACAGCAAAATTGAAAAGCCCTCAAAACAGTTCCAGGTTTGTCCGTTGATCTTTATGAGTGTTTTCCAGTCGAATCCTCTAAGGCGCCACACCCTGGCCCAGACTTTTACCTTTGGAATTCTTCAGTGGTTTCCCTGCTTTTCTCCCCATGCTGCTCTGCTTTACACTCTTAGTGTTCACCCCAACAGAGCGGGGTCAGATCAGGTGCATCTTCCGGTCTCCTCCACCACGTCCCCAGTGCAGTCCTCCATAGCACTATGTGTCAGTAAGGGGTGCTTGGTGGGGGTCTCGTGGTGGGGCTGGTCCTGTGAGCCTCTCTGTGCATTAGCTGCTCTGAGCCGGAATATTGTCCTCAGGGCTTGGTGGACTGGGATGTTGAACAAGTACTTTTTGTTCTTATGATATTACTTCCTACTTTATGATCCAAGACCTTACAAATATGCAGCAAAATCTGGAAGGCATTTAGACGTTCTTGCTAATAAATAAACCCATTCCAGTCAGATTTGCCCATGAAAGGGAACTGCATCTCCTGAGGACAATTTGTGCCAAAATCCCCTATTGACTATTTTATGAAACAAAATACTTGAACAAATGAGTTCAGATACAAACAGTCTGAGACACTGGAAATTAAAACCATTCTCTACTTAGCTGTGGAAAATTTACTGAGCATATACTGTAGTGTACTCTACATTTTAACCCAAAATACTTTACAACATCCTGGTGTAATTAACATTGAAAAATTTTCAAGTTGATTAAAATCAATTAGAGTTTTTTCCTGTTTAAGTCATAACTTCATAAAGGCTAGGATTACCTTTCCATATTCTTTCATTTAAAAATTGTTGTGGTAACATACAGTGAATTATTTATGGCTGTTGTAGCCATGGTCTCTCTAATTCTGATGAAATAACTTTTCCTCGGTGGATCTGGCTGAGAGAAGATAGAGGAAGATTCTGACAGGATTGCCATCTTGCAGGGGATCAAGTGAGTTTCCTCAGCTGCAAGGTATAGGACCTCACTACCAGCAAGAGAGATGTGCGAGGAATAGAAGGTGTCCCTCAGGGCCTGCGTCTGGTTTGCCGTTCTCATCCAAATCTCCCATGCTTGGAATTAACTGGTAGCCTATCACCTGTCCTGATTTCACCAGCTTCCATTGCCTTGAGGATGTGAATGATTGATTCTCCATATGCACATGAGCTTTTTGAATTTGAGACTAGTCATTTTCTTTTGTGGTGTGAGTTCTGAGAGAGCATTGTGGTGAATTGCAGGACCTTGGAACACAAGGAAACCTACAAAGGAGAGATGGTGGGTGGTGGGTGATGTCAGAGGTGATGGAGTGGCACAGTTGTTTGGAAAAGTGGGATGTTTGAGATATTTTTAACTCTACCTTCTTGCGACTAGTTTTATGCTAATTTTCCTAAAAAGAAATCCAAATCAAGCCTACTTCCATTAAGTTGGTTCCAAATCACAAGGATATTTTATTGACTTTCTGGAGATGTAAATCATCACAGGGGCAGACAGACTTATCTTCCTCTTGGGGAGCAGTCAGTGGCTTTGAACAACTCACCTTGTTAGTCACAGTCCCATGCTTGCCGGTTCACATGTTCAGACCCTAGTAGCTACTAGCAAGCTTTATATTCCAAACAGTTGTGTCCTCCAGATATATCGCTTAGTGGGATTATATAGCACTTACCTTTTGCATCTAATTTATCTCTGCACAATATTTTCATGGTAGCACATATCAGAACTTCATTTCTCTTTATGCCTGAATAATATTCCATTCCATATATGTATTGAATTCTATTTATCCATTCTTCTTTTAAGGGACAATTTTAAATCATCAAACTTCTAGTCAAGCCTGAAGATGTGAAGGATGTACTGGGAGCTCCTAGCATGTCAGTAATAACAGTGCGTCTACCCAGTCCAGTGGTAGACTCCATGAGTGGGAAACTTTCCAGAGCTGTGGAGTGATACGTTAACCATTAGGTTGTACAATCAAGGATCATAGAAGATGTGATGGCATGTTGCTTCTGTACATCTGTCCTGTCTGTTCCCATACCCTTTTCTCTGCTTTTCAGAGAGGAAACCGCAATCATTTAGAAGTTTCTGCTATATGCCCAGTCTCCACAAGTTCTACTATACTAACTGAGACAGGCCTTGAGAAAAGTGGCCTTGTGTTTATGTGCTGAAAAACTCAGTTTATACAAGAATATATACAGAATGTACACTACACATGTGGGTATGGATTTGGTTATATATGTGTCTTTGAATGTATTATTTGCATGTATTTGTGTGTCTGTGGTCCCACATGTGATTGCTCATGTGAAATGGAGCTAGAAGCACATGCATGTTTATAACAAATATCTGGCAGGAGCCGGAAGGAAAATAATTCCTTTCTTGGGATTGTATTTTGAGGATAGCTTCAGAGGGGTACAGGAGGCACATGTTGGCACTTAGGGTTATCTCTCTAATCAAGCATAAGGACAACTGAAACATCTCTAAGCGTTGGCCTATTTCCTTCCCAAGGTGAAAAAAGCAATGCTCACTCTCTACTTCCTTTTGCTCCTAACTACCTTGGTTTGCTGCCCCTGGGTACTGGCTTCTCAGTCCTCCCCCAGAGGCGGTTTACCAAGGCCAAGAAGGCCAGATGGGGTTACTGGCAGAGATGCTGCTGATCCGGCTTTTTCCCAGCCCACGTTCCGTCTGCCAGCACTTTTGATGGTGGCAGCGCCTTGTTCTGATGAGGCTAAAATTACCACCCTGCGGAGGGCAGCATGTACATGAGTCACCCAGGTGCACTTCCCAGCTTTCCTCTACCTGCACTGTGCTGTAAGACACCATTCCCTTGCTACTCACATTTTACTCTTCACACGCCAGCTTTCTCTCAGACAGGTATTTGATCACTATCCACTTTGAATATCGTGATCATCAGCACATTTATTTTTTCTTTTGTAAAGGATGGCACAGGTTTAGGCAGGGAGTAGCTGTATCAATTTTCACACTTGCCAAGGTATCTAAGTGCGAGCTGCCGATCATGAACCTGACTTTAATAACGATTGTTACTGTGCTCATTACTTAGCATCTATATAGCTCCTCACAATTGTTTACCCACTACTCTGTGGAACTCGCTGTCAAGGCGATCAGCATTTGCAGCCCTTATTGTCACATCACAGGCCCTGGAGAGGTTTTAGGAATATCAGAAATATTGACCAACAGGACACAAAGTGAATGATCACACATCACAATTGTCTTACTTCCCTCCAAATTGGGAGAGTTCATTCATTCCACGATTCTTTTTAGCAGAGCTGCACAGGATGAGCAGCCTCTCCCCTTGCTTGTCCCACTGCCTTGGAGAGTTCTTCCATGACGACCATGGCTTGATATGCATCCTCCACTGATGGTCCTGGAATCCCTGGGTGATGCAAAAGTTACTGTGTTCCAAAAGGCTAACCAAAAGGCTGCTAACCAAAAGGCTGGAACTTTAAGTTCTTCCAGGGGTGTGTCAAAAGAAAGACCTGAAAATCTACTTCCAAATAAATGATCTTTGGAAATTCTACGGACCGCAGTTCTACTCTGAATCAACCCAACAGCATCTGCTGTTGCTTAGTTTTGTTTTCATGCATGCACCACATACTAAGACACCCCCTACATGTTCTGCTCATCCCCAGAAGTAACTTTCATGGCTTCCCAAGAATGTGTTTCATTGGTCATTCCACTTGGGCTGCTATAGGATGTCTGCTATTGGTAAAGCAATTCCTCTCAGCTCAGATACTGTTACTGTCCTCTCAGAAGAGAGTCCCCTAGGACCTCTTCCATCAAGAAACCCAGAGTAGTTAATGCTATGATGGCATTCAGTCAAAAATGGTTGTAACTGGTTCCCCAAGGCATTGGCCATAACATCCCCATAATCTGTAGACTTCTCAGTGCTTACTATCAAGAATGGTTCTCTTTGTGTACTTATGTTCTTGTTTGTTGTCTGCATTTACCATTCATCTCTGGGGTCATAGTGGTTGTACTTAAGTTATTCGCTGCTGCAACCATCATCTTCGCGGAGAAGAATGCCTGGCAGAAAGCAAGCACCCAGTGCTTGTTGAGTGACAAGCAATGACAATAGCCTTGTAAATCTTGCTGATAACTTACACACAGTTCTTTATACCTTTTCATCTTTCTGGTCATTCTGGTTATAAGCAAACATATAGCCAATTATTCTTAATTACTCTGGAGCTAATGATCTAGTTCAGGGATGGTTCTTGGCTTCTTTTCCTTTTGGCTCCAGAGTTTTCAATCATCTTTTCCCTTTCCTTGAGAAGAGTTATGAAGGGAGTAAGGAGATGAACAAAATTTTAACCCATGAGACAAAATTTTAGCCCCAATAATTTCGGAAAGGTTCAAAGTTCATTGATTCTAAGATTCCTTTTTTATTATATTTGTAGACTTGAAAAAAAATCCACATGTTGCATGTATGAAATACATAGTTAAAGTGCTTTGAAGCACTTGAAAGCATTATATAAGTGTAAGATATAATTATGCATGCATGTAGTCCCATTAACCTTGGTAATTGGGAGTTGGTTATACATTGAAGGTTTAATTTGTTTTGACAGAACAGTAGCTCACACCTTGCTAAAGTAGAACCTGGACAGGGCTTTAGAAAACATGCCTTTGGTTGTTTTGTTTTTTAAAACCCCTCCAATCAAGGTAGAACTTGAAATCCCTTCAAAGCCTGAAAGACAGGCAATATTGCTGCCTTCTCATCCGCAGGTAAGAATAGATCAGGGTGACAGAGTTTTGATAGCCCAGCAGCTAAGCTCCTGGATGTATACAGAAAGGTGGGCAGTTTGCATGTGCCAGCCACTCTAGTGCAGTATGATATGGCAGTCTGCTTCCAGAAAAAGGCCAGTCCTGGCAACCGCATAGGGCAGTTCTCAGGGTCACTGCCAGAAGCAATCGGAGGGCGTTGCTTAAATGGTAACCGCACTAAATGTTTTGGTCTTACTTCATCACGTCAGAGAGTGAGAACACAATTTCTTTTGAAAAGAAACAAAAATGGACTAATCTTGGAAGGAATACTCACTTCTAAAATCTGAAAATAAAATTTTCTATCAGTGATTGTTTTTGAAGTTCTTTATAGGTTTATGGTAGACTACTGAGTGGTAGAGATGATTAAGCATTCAGCCACCAACCAAAAGGCTGGTGAGGCCAACCCCCACAAAGGCAAGCTCTTCAGAAAAAGATTTGATGCTCTGCTTCCAAAAAGTCACAGCCATGGACATGCTATGACTTTCTAAGAGTAGACCGCAACACACATGACTACTGTGTGCAGCCATAAAATGAGTTACATTTTTTGCATTGAACATAGGAATCTACATAATACTTTATACTTAGCAGCATATGGTGTTGCAGTAGATCCTCAGGACAACCCTGTCCACAGATAGCATTGCTGATGTTTTATAGGTGAGGAAGTGGATGGAAAGCAGTTAGGTGCCCTGTCCAAGGACTTACTAGAAGTCACCAGAAAGGCTAGTCTGGCTCAAGTCTGTTCCTGATACAGCTGCACCTAGCTTCAAATTAAGAATCACTTGTACGCCTTGTTAAAGCAAGATTGCTGAGCCCCACCTCCAACATTTCTGACAGCACATCCTGGATAGGACCCACGGTTTCTGATGCTCTCAGTAATAATGCTGATGCCAACCTGGTGACCACAATTTGAAAACTACTGACAGAGTAAACTGCCAGCAAGGACAGGTGTGGATTGACATGGTGAGACCATGGAAGTTAGGACTCCTCCAAGTTAGGTTCTGAGACTAGATAGAACCCTTAGCCAGGGAGAACATGTTTGGACAGTGGAGAACACCAATCATAATAGGATCATTTTGTGAGTAATTTGAAATCACAAATCATTTACGAATTTCCAGAGCTTGGAACATGGGGAAAAAAATTCACTTATAAGATAACAATTCTGACTGAACCCCCATGGCGTAAGTGGTTGAGTGTGGGACTGCAGCCAGTGGGCTTGGCAGTTCAAATCCAGTAGCGGCTCTCAGGAACAGCACTGCATAGCTCCCACGACCACCAGAGGGCAGTGATGCCCAAAACACAAACAAACAAACAAAGATAGTAATTCTATCTAGAAATTAAGCTGTGCATTATGTCTTAGTTCCCAAATTAGGCAAAAAAGAGCATCTTCCAGTGAGTGCATCTACATCTGCAACTAAGTGTAGCTATCAGATTATGTAAAATCACACCCAAAAGAATTCCATTATTATTGTATTTCAGAGAACTACATTAGCTAAGTAGGGGCTAAATAGATATGGAACATGGGAGTGCTTGTCTCTACTAAGACAAACTCACTGCCACTGGAACAAGGTGTATCCATAGCAACCCATGTGACTGGGCAGAATTACCCTTGTGAGCCACAGACTGTAGCTCTTGATGGGACAAGAAAGCCATCTCTTTCTCCCCATCTCCACCCAGTAGGTCTGTACTGCTCAACTCATACCATGTGACTATACCATGAAAACACCTCGATATCCTTTACCTAAGCAATGGTTTTTGAGTAAATATTCTGTGGTAAACACTGTGGATGTCTTGGAAAACAAAGATAAATAAAACATAGGACCTGTTCACATAAAGTTCAAAACTCTGCCTAAAAATCAATCCAACATAATTGAAAGCAGGAACATAAACACCAATGTTCCTTGCAGCATTATTTACAATAACCAAAAAGTGAAAAGAACCAAAAACCTAATAATGGATGTATAATAATAAACAAAATGTGGTGCCCACATACAAAAGTATTTTACTCAGCCATAAAGATAAATGAAATTTTAATAGACACCACAACATAAAAGGTTTTGCTGAACAAAATGATTTAGTTACAAAAGAAAAATAAACTGCATGATTTCTCTTATGTGAAATATCCAGAATAAGCATATGCATAAAGAAAAACCACGCTTTTCGGTGACTGGCTCCCAGAGATGGGTGAGGAGGGGGAAGAGTGAGTCATTTTGTAGGCTGACTGAAGTTATATTGTGTGCAATTTTAGAAATATTGAAAGGATAGTGATCATAGGTACTCATCAAGATGAACAGCATTAGTGATGGTGAATTATAATTTAAATTGGAGAGAGCTTCAAAGCATTCATGGAAAAATTCTATTGCAATTTAATCCCATGTAACTATGAACTTTTAAAAATCCTCTTCTATTGTTGAACTGGCAGATGTGTTGTTATGTACACCCACTGCTATGGGGTCAATTCCAACTCATAACACCCAATAGAGTCTCCAAGACTGCCAGCCTTGAAAGGAAATAGACTCATGATTTTCAGAGAGACTGGTAGGTTTCAATGGTGGATCTGTCAGTTAGCATCCTATTGCCTGCCCTAGCACGCAGCACCCCCTGGGTTTCTAGATAGATGACAGATGGATGGATGGATAGATAGATAGATAGATAGATAGATAGATAGATAGATAGATAGGGTAGATGGAAGGTAGATAGATTCTGCCTCCCTTGAAAACAACCAAAGCCAACCCAATACTGTTGCGTCAGGTCTGACCTTAGCAACCCTATATGACAAAGTGGAACTGCTCCAAAAGGTTTAGAGAGTCGTAAATCTTTATGAAAGCACATAGCAGCATCATTCTCCAGAAGAGCAGCTGCTGGGTTTGAACTGCCAGTCTTTTGATTAGTAGTTGAACAATGTAACCACAATATAATCACTGCATCACTGTTAAGATGAATATATATATATATATATATATATATATATATATATATTTATGACCACTAAAAAGAGAGGGCACATGAAAAAAACCTACTGAAAAGTATCCTTTGTTCTTGAATACACCAGATTGTATTTTGCACCTAATAAAAATCCTAAAGCAGGGACAGAGGTAGATAATTAACTTTAAAAAACTAATCATCACTATTGTCTAAATATACAGCAAAACATAATACTTTGCTTCTTGTGCATTTCAGTGAGCTCAGATCCATTTTCCTGAAAACCTATGAAGAATCCGGGGAGAATACAAGATCTGTCTACTCCCTGATCGTTAGGTAGAGTGAACATGTTACCACTTACACCTGCCCATCTCCAAAGAAGAGCCACTTAGGGTTGTTTTTTAAATATCATTTCCTTTGCTACCTTTCCAAAATACCAAGGTCATTTCAGAACTGGTGGGCGGTTACAGCTGTAATGTAATTCCCAGAAGTACTAATAATTCTAGAGAAGAGCAAGTATTTTCACAGCTGTCAGTCTGATTCTGCACTTTCTACTGTCAGTGAGAATCATGTCCAAGGGAAAATATGGAAGTGGAACTGGCTGTCAAAGGGTAAGTTGACAGGGGAGTATTGTTTACTCAAGACAGAGGGCAACTGAAAATTATTTCAACAGGTGGAACAAGACAGAAACAAGGGACAACTTCCTTTGGAGGTCAACTTCCTTTTTAAAATTTTATTTTAGCTAATCAGTTCTCCCAAACAGTGCTTGTCAGATGTTTCAGGTCTGTTGAACATTTCAACTCTTTAAAAGACCCCACATGTCAACTTACTGACCTATAAAGTCCTTTGGTACTGGAGGGAAGAGAGTATTCCATCTCATTAGAATTAATCAAGCTTTCTGTTGTACCCATACCTCCCTGCCCCACCCCCAACCTAGTCCATCTCCAAATATTATACATTTAATTTTCAAAGTGCCTCTCACATCCACCCATATTAATCTGCTTTGACCATTTTGTTGCCATCTCTCACCTAGCTGATAGTAGTAGTTTCCTAACTGATCTCTGTGTGTGGTGTGTTTTGACTTGGCGTTGAGTCAACTCTGACACGTGGTGAACCAGAGTTCAGGAGAAGGAAGCTTTACCTAACCTTGTCCTATCTTTACAATTGTCGGTGTGCTCGAGTCCATTGGTATAGTCACCATGTATTGTGAGTGCCTTCCAGTTTAGGAAGTTCCTCTTCCAGCGCTATATCAAACATTCTGTTTTGAGCCATAGGGATTTTATTGGCTTAATTTTGGAAATATACTGCCAGATTTTTCTTCCTATTTTGCCTGACTGTGGAAATGCTACTTAAAACTGTCTCTCATGGCAGCCCCTGCTGGTATTGGGAATATTGGTGACATGACTTTCAGCATTACAGTAGCACCAAGCCACCATAAGCCTAGCCTCCTCCAATCCATTCTTCACACAACAGCCACAGTAATCTTTTTGAAACAGAAATAACAAATACAAAAAACTGAGTAGTCCAGGCATTCACATAATTTACAATTTGTCTCTGGACTTCCTGAGCACCAAAATCTGACTACTGAAATTCACCCAGTGACCTCTTCATCTGCTATTTCTTCCATTCTTTTCTCTTCCTGTGCACTATGTCCCTCCCTCCTTAATTTCTCCATTCTCTCCTTACTCTTCTCATCTCCGACATCTCTTTTGGGAACACTTTTCCTCAGCCCACCCTTCTTACCGAGTCATGTACTACTTACCATTTAACTGTCAAATCTATGGCGAGTCTGAAGAATAACTGACAGCATTTCCAGAAGAACACTCGAGGAAGACCCAGTCCTTCCTGGTTAGGTCAAACTCCCTTGGCACCGTGATATAGCTCATGAACTCTTCATGGAACAATTTCCATTCACAAAACATTTTGACACTCATTTGACCTCTATGTGTTCTCCCCACCAGACTGTAAGCCAAAAAAGGGTAAGGAAAACACCTCTTTTAGTTTGTCACTGTATTTCAGAGGTTAGCGCAGTGTCTACCATATATTACATACTCAGAAAACATGTTCAGAAGGAATGGAGAGAAAGATTCATAAATGACTTAATAACAAATGAGGAAGTCTAACATTTGAGAAGAATGATAATAATAGTAAAACATTAAACATTCAATGTGGTAGGTACCATTCCAAGACTAGAGAGATTGACAGGCAGATAGAAAAATCTGCAAATTTATTCTCCATGAAAATCTTCTGAGTTTGTTATGTTATTATCCCACTCCATAGATGAGGACATTCTGTCACATGCCCAGCAAATGTAACACAACTCAGATTTGCGGAGATAATTAAATGGTAGCATAGTTATACATACCAAAAGAAGCCAATCAACCCTGAGAAACTTTTTGCCTATCCACTTTTAAGAATTTTAGCTTTTAAGGGCCAGCGGTGTCTCATATTTGAAATCAGACTTCAAAAGTACAAAACCCTGTCTACTTTATGAATGCATCAGTCACCTCCTTAGATGAAGATCAGAGAAATTCTTATCTCTATTTTAGCTGCTTCTGTCATTTTCCAGAATAAAAATGTTCTTTGTGGAAATAACAGTGGGCTGGCTAAAACAAACACCATGAAAAGTAGCAGACCACTCTCACCCTTGCTCTGACGATGGCATTATTATTTTTTTAAGTGAACAGTGCAGCATAAGAGATGCTAAATGGATAAAACACTGAGAGAAATTGAATTAAGGGTATAGGAAGAAGAAGAAAAGAGCATTTCCCCAGGAAGAAATATTAAACAGAGATGTATTTGTTTAGAAAAGGGAAGATAAAAGGAAATGTGTTGTCTTCTAAATATACAGGAAGCCACTTTCTGAGCACTCTACTACAGCTTGCTTTATTTTGGACCTAACCTGGAATAGCAAACGTAATGTTTAGACAAGTCTAAAGTTTCTCATGGAATGGGAGAAAGTGCACTAAGTGCATATGACACATAACTTATTTGCAAAATGGAACTCTAGATGGAGCAGTTCCCTTGATTTGTCCTTGCTAGAGTAGCTGGTAGCAAATGGAACAAGGTCGAGGCTATTGGAAAGATGACTGGTTAGGCTAGCTTTATGAGAGAGGCAAAATTGGAGGGTCCACCACTTACAAAACCGAAGCTGGCTGTCAGTGGTTTCCATGTAAGAGGGAAAGTAGACGAGAAAGAAGGAGAAGTAAAAGAGAAAGAAGTTATGTAGTAGGAATACCTTTGAAAAGATGTCCAAAAACCTTAGTGGGCATGTACAGGACATGATAAGAAGCCCTGGTGGCAAAAATGAGCTAAGCATTTGACTAAGCACTTGGCAGCTCAAACCAACTGTCACTTTGAGGGAGCAAAAGACAACTTCACAGAAAGGTTTATAGTCTCAAAAACATTAAGAAACTCTGTCTTCTAGTGTTGCTGTGAATCAGAATTCATCCAAGACAATGTTTTGTTGCTATTTTTTTTTCATTTTTAGTAGTGTGTCATAGAGGGGACACGCTGTCGTGTATGATCACTGGAGTTTGAACGGAGGCGCCATCATCTACTAGGAATAAAAATGGGTACAAAGGGCATCCTTGTCTGGGGCATCCCGTTTTTCAATGGGATTGCCTAACATTATTCAAACAGCCAAGCCAGTATTAACAGACTTTCTTCATTAGGCGATAGAGCATCTTTACCTGAAGTAATGATACTAATATTTATTGAGTGCTACCTTATGATTTGTTGCACAATTATTGATTTGTTTAATTCTTAAATTCCTTTATAAGCCAGGTATGAATGGTATTCATTTTCTAAAGCTTAGATTTAGGGAACATATAGGTAGTAGGCAAGCACATTTGTACATCTGTTGCCATCATCGCTCCCAAGACATTTTAAGAAGCGGTAAGATGATCATTATTTGCAAATGACATGGTTCCATATATTTAAACCCCGAAGAGCTCCACAACAGAAGTGCTGAAAGTGATAAAAGAATATGGTAGAGTGGCAGGATACCAGGTCAACAAGCTATTGAATTGCTTTATACATTGGGCAGCACCATGGAAGAGAGGATCGAGAAGGCAATGCCCTTCATAATAGCCAAACACAAATTGAAAAATCTAGGGAGATATCTAGCCAAAAAATACATATATACAAATATATGTATACACACATATATATTTGTATGAGGAAAACTATAGACGCCTACTACAAGAAACTAAAAGTGATCTCTACAAATAAAAGAATATCCCATATTCATGGATGGAAAGACCCAATATAATTAAGATACCAATCCTACTTAAGGCACTATGTAAGTTTAGCACTATCACAATACAAACACAAACATCATTCTTTAAAGAATTTGAAAAGCTGACTACCAACTTCACATGAAGAGTAAAGATGCTCAGAATTAGCAGAGAACGTCTCAAGAAGAAAGACAGAGTCACAGGGATTCCTTTACCTGACTAGCACCGCACTGGTCAAAACAGCATGATACTGGGAAATGACAGATTTTTATACCAATGGAAAAGAACAGAAACCCCAGAAACAAAACCATCAGCATACAGACAAATCATCTTTGATAAGAGCCCCCAAAAACAACAAAAAAAATCTCCAAATGAGAAATGGGTGTCCTCTTTAAAAAGCAATGCTGGGGAAAAAAAATGGATATTGACCTGCAGAAAAATGAAGCAAGACACTTACCTCCCCCCATGAACAAGAACAATCACGAAGTAGATCACACACCCTTAAAGTAAGATGCTCAATGAGGCAATAGCTACAATCAAAGTAACTTGGCACGGGGAACACATAGGCTAACTGAAGGATGGACACAGAAGCTGAAATTGACAAGTGGGATACTCTAAGGATAACACACATGTGTATTGAAAGATTTCATCAAGAGAGTAGTAAAAAAAGAAACACAGACTGGGAGAAGATTTTTACCAGTGACACATTAGACAAAGTATTTATTACTAAAATCTACAATTTTCAACAAGCCTTCAGCCAGAAAAATTTGGAGATGGTAAAAGACCTGAACAGAAGTTTCAGTAGGGAGAAAATCTGAATGGCTAACAAGCATATGAAAAAAGATTTCCAATCATTAGTCATCAAAGAAATGTGAGTTTAAAAAACTATGAGATATCACCAAACACTCTTGAGGGTAGCCCAAGTCAAAAATTCAGAGGACAACAAATGTTGGAGGTGATATGGAGAGTTAGGAACTCTCATCCACTGCTGATGTTCTTGTAGATATGTATAGCCACTGTTGAAATTGATCTGGCAATATCTAAAATAAATGGATATTGAGTTGCCTTATAACCCAACAATCCCCCTACTAGGCATATATCCAGAAGAAGCAATAAATAGAACACAACCAGTCTTCTGTGCTCCAATATTCATTGTGGCACAATTCACAATCACAAAGAATTGGAAAACTTAAATTTCCATGGATAGCCGAGTGAATTGGAAAATTTGGGCATATACACACACAATAGAGTGCTGTGCATCCCAAAAAACAATGATGGATGCATCAAATATATCTCAGGGGAAAACTTGGAGGAAATCATGCTAAGTGAACTTAGCCAAGCACAAAAGGACAAGTACAACCTGAGTCCACTGAGGTAAGATCAGTTAGCACATTGGGTACAGAAGAAGTGTTACTTTACATACAATTCACAGGTATAGCCCAAACCCCAGGATACAAATGATGATGTTGGAGGAGTAGGGCACTAATCCACCCCTGAGAAGGGTATTATTTATGGCTCCCGGAAAGGAAGTGAGAATGCAGATCTCATAACAGCATGCCAAGCCTGGAGGGCAACGTAGCCGCATAGAGCAACCAATTAACAGAGAGAACTATTGGCCGGCCCCACTCCAAGCTATGCTGACCACCTTCCCAGAAGAATGTGCCATGGAGGACAGCATGAAGCCATACGCTGGAGAGAGGAGCCTACCTACGTCACCAACATGGGGGAAACTAAGAAGGAGCGTGAAGGACTCCACCCCATTCTGGTGCACCAAGGATGATGTCTCTGCTCAAAACAGCTAAGGCCCAGAAAGGACTATAGGCCTGACAAAAACTCGAGGTAAGACATCCTCTCCCAAAAGCATAGTGAAATGGAGGGCAAAACTAGGGATGCAATGTGGACAGTGAGCCCATTCTGACCCCCTCCTCCCCAAACCCTACCACTCCCATAGAAAATCCAAAAAGGGAACATTCAGATCAGCAACAGGAGCAAAGTCACTGAGCACCTGAGGAACCGAAAAAATATATGTCATATAGATGTCAGATTCAGAGCCCAACTGGATTGATGCGAAGAAAATCATAAAGATCAGTGGACAGATCTGAAACTATGTATGGTCTCTCTCTCTCTCTCTCTCTCTCTCTCCCTTTTCTCTTTCTTTTATTAGCTGTTTTTTTTTTTTCTAGTCCTGGACCAAATAAAGGGAGAGGAAGAGAGAGTGGAACAGGTTCTGGCCCACTAAGCCCTAAGATGATATTTCCCCTCAGAGCAGCCAAAGCACAGAGAGGACCATAGGGCCATCCCCACTACAAAATATTATGTCCCTCACTAACCCATAGCACTAAAGGGGACAACACTGGAGACACAGTGTGGGAATTGCACCCATCCGACCCTACTACACTGAGGCAAAACAATAAGGGTGTGCAACAGAACAGCAAGCAGAGCAGAGCAATGAAGTTCCCAAGGAATACCAAAAATAGACTGTGGAGTCAGAGCTTGGCACCCCATAAGACTCAACCAGAAAACACTCCTAAAGGGTTATCTTCTTTTTTTTTTTTTTTTTGGTCATTGTTGTGGTTTTCTTTTGTTTCTTTGTTTTGCTTTGCTTTCTTTTTTGTGCTTATTATTATCTCTTCAGGTCTATTTAGATAAGATAGGCAGTATAAACAATCTGAAGGAGAAGACAACTGAACCAGCAGATATGGGGGGACATGGAAGAGAAGGAGGTGGGGAAAAGGAAATGGGTGTTAACAAAGGTATAACATCTGGAGTCTTAAAAGCTTGAAGCCAAACAAGTAGCCATCTAGCAGGAAATCAACAAAGCCCACATTGAAGAAGCACACAAGCCTGTGTGATCATGATGTGTCGATGGAAACAGACATCAGAAGTTCAAAAATAAACAAACTTATTGAGGTGAACTAGAAGGGTTGAGGTAGATACAAATCCAGTGCTCATCCAGGGAAAATTGGACATCTCTGAACAGAGGGGCCACACAGAAGAGATGATACATCCAGAGGGCCGTATAGCCCCAGAGAAACACAAATCTCTAAGTCCTTAATCCTTTCCCACCTCCAGTATTATGATCTCAGTCTTTCCTCAAAAATCTAGCTAGTCCAGTGTACATATATCGGTACAGATGAAAGCTTTCAATTTATGAAATTAGGGATAGGCAAACCCTTCAAAAGCAGTAACAACTGTAATAATTTCAGGAGACTGGGGAAAGGAAAAGGTAGGGAAGACACAGAAGAGGACAGTGATAGCAATGATGGTGAAATAAGCCCTGCAAGGGGGATGAACACCAGGATTGTAGGTGAAGTGATAGAAAGGGTGGGGTGAGGTATGTATAAATAACAATGCATAATATTTTAAGGGTTTGAGAGGGTGGAAGGGTGGCGTGGGGGCAGCAGAGAGGAACTGATATCAAGGGGTTCAAAATGAAAGATAATGCTTTGAAATTGTTGATGGTAATATTTGTACATATCCACTTAATATATGTATGGACTATTATAATATATGAAAGAGCCCCCAATAAATGATTTAGTAATGCAAATAATTATAATTATTCAAGAATTCATGAAAATGGGAGTGAGGGAGGGAGGGGAAAAGATAAACTGAAACCAAAGACTCAAGTAGAAAGAAAATGCTTTGGAAATGTGATGGCAGCATTTGCACAAGTGTGCTTGATACAATTGATGTACAGTTTGTTATAAGAGCTGTAAGAGCCCCCAGTGAAATTTTTTCAAACAGAAAGAAAAGAAACTCCCATTTTGTTCTTGATGAGGACATCCTATATTATAGAGAGAAACAGGCTTTATGAAAGACTAACTGCTTTAGTCACCTAAAAATACCTTCATTTACAAGAGTGTCATTGGCTTGGGATTAAATTGCTCAGCTTCTAACTGAGGGAGGAAGGCTCAGGCATATCATTTGGCTGCACAGGAAAGACGATGTAGCATCAACTTGAGTAAAGATTCACAGAGTTAGAAATAATACAATAATAATACACAATAATAATACACAATAATAATAATACAATAATACAATTCTACTCTGTCTTATATGGTTATGGGTTGGAATTGACTCAATGGTGATATTTGTTTTTGATTAAATGTCTTCATAACAACATCTAGATTAGTATTTGGCCAAACAATGGACATCACAACTGAGCTGAAGAGGGAAATAAGATTAATCCAGGGCAAGATAGTGTCTTCTAGAAACTGTTCATTCTAGGCTTTTCCTGTGATACTATCTTTTTCTTTCCCTCTTTTAACTTTCATTCTGCATCCTGGTTCCTTTCCTTTCATTTAATACTCTGCTTTCCAGACCTTGGAAATATCTGCTACTCGCCCCATGTAAGGATCTTGTCCAGACAAACGAAGCAAATCTGTTTCCTCTACACTTTAAACACTGGGGGCCAAAGAGAACAATATTTCCTTTGGGTGGGTGCCAAGTAACTTCGAGGGAGGGAAAAGAGTTTATAATGACACAGTAAGAAAGACAATATTTATTTTTCATTTTAGTTGAACTTTTCATAAACTCATTACTTTTTAGTAAATGTGAAAGTATCAACAGATGAGAACATTGGGAATAAAAATGCATAGACATAGCTCTGGCAGTGTGCACAGAAGTGAAAAGCAAACGAAGTAAACAGCAGGCTAATAGAGACATCTTATGGGGAGACCTGTTTTATGAAAAATATAAGCTTAGTTGTACTTCCTTGATAACTTAATTCCCATGATTTCCATAACTCTTATTTGATTGGTTTAAAATATTGGCAAGATAATGAACAAGTTCATTACTTTAAATATATTTCCTCTGCTGGGTTCACAGTAGTGCCTTGCGAAGCAAGTTTACAGAGTGTCATGCCCCAATTAAATCTGGCAAAAGAAGCATTGTCAAAGGAGGTGGTTTATCTTGTTGGGTGACTCTAGAAATAACCGGTCACTGTTTATTAAGAATTTATCATGTGCCAGGCAGTGTAAAGCTTTTTATACACATGGTTCACGTAAGTCTCCAGAAAATCTGTAGAGTACTATTGTTAAACCTTGTTATGGTGAGGGGGCTTCAAAGACTTGTGGGAAAAAGAAATTAAAAGAGAATGATATTTTTCCAGGAACTTTTTGCAGCCCCACTCCCAACCCCTCCCCACCATATTGATGGCACCATGCTATTTCCTTGGATCATGCAGCTGATAAATGCTGCAGTTGTTTTTTAAGCCAAAGTTCGTATCACAGCAAACCCTGCATTTGATACCACACTATTGGGAGCGGCCTAGTTGTTCTAGTTATTCTCTAACAATACTTGGAAAGGCTCACTATATTAGAATTTATGAAGACAGCAAATATGAGAGCTGAAGATTATAGTGTATATATTAATATCCCACTAAATGACATGTAGGATTATTTTATTAAATGACTCAAAAAGAAATCCCAATTCTTCCCACTATTCTCAACTGGAAAATACTTTTCACATTATGCAGGTTTTCCTAACTCATTTTGGTGTAGATCACTAACATTTGCACATGATGTCCCATTTTAATTATCTGTATGAAGGAGCTCAAACATTTGGGAGAAAATGGAATTAAGAACATGATGATTTTCCATGAACTTTTGTAAAACCCCCTGTCTAGGAATTACTGGACTCAAAGGGTTGGTAGGAGTAAGGGTTAATGCATTTGAAATATTTGGAATCATGCCTGGCATATTTTTTATACCCCTTATTACTACTGTGCCATTTGCTTGAATGGGAGTCATATTACCATTAGAACTGACTTTAGTCTTTGTTGATGGACTTGCTCCAAAGAATGAACATTATTGTGATATTTCCAAGGAACTTTGGCTTTGCTCCAAAGCACTCTCAAATGCTCTTACCTGATTTGTTTATTAACTGCCAGGAAGAGGCTCTCTTCCTGTTCCCAGAGCCCTCTCTCTCCTCTGCACCCTGTGATCAGGGCTGGGGTGTGCCTTCTGCCACACAGTGCCGAGGAAGCTGCTCAAACAGTCAGTGGCACTAACAATCACCTCACACTATGAGAGGAATATTTTTTTACTGGCCAGAAACAGGATGGGCACAAAATCTATAGTCTTACCAATCTCAGACTTCTATAATAAAAATACCACAAGTGGGTGGCTTTAACAAACAGAATTTTATTTTCTCACAGTTTAGGAGTTTAGACGTACTGATTCATGGCAGGACCTCTACTGGGAGACTTGCTCTTTCTACTGGCTCTGTTGGATCATCCTTGTCTGCACATGAGCAGTCTTCATGGTGCTTGACAATCCTCTCTCCCATCTTTGCTCGCTCCTTTTATCTTTTGTAAAAGATTGACTGAAAGCACACACGACATGAATCCTGTCTCCTCAGCATAACAGAAAACTCATTCCCATATCAGCATGTGAATATGAGTAGGACTCCGGGCTCTTCTGTTCATATCTCTGGATTGCCCACTCAGTGATTGAGTGGGATTGCGCAAGTAGGGCATACGTAACACTAAGAGAAGGGATGGGTTAGTTTTTAATACCAGGACTTCCCACTCCACCTTGTCTCCACCTGTGGCTAGAGGAGAAAGTCCAGGACCATTGGACGTGGACGTGCATGTTCCCAATCTCTGTCTGAAGTGGTAGAGGCTGAGACCAGAGACATCAGAGACTGCAGCAGGGAGACTATGGGACAGCATAAGAGGAGAAGTACCAATATTAAGAGGCTGTGAGATATAGGAGCAATTAGATTTCTTGGGCTATGGAAGCTGAGGCCAAGCGAGCATGTCGCTGAGAGGCTGAGGACCAGAAAGAGAGCGACTTGGCTGCTGGCTAAAGAGTGGGTCAATGACTATATCCTTAGTGTTTACTGATCCTGCCTTGTGGTAACCTATTAACTTCCCTAATAAACTACCATGATTGTGAGTATTGTGCCTGAATTATATGTGACCATTATGAAAAATTGTCAGACCCAATATAAGAGTAGAGTGCTGTGGGATCAAGAGTTGGGGGTCACAGGATAGGTAAAGAAGGATGGCGCATTGAGGCACGATTGACCCCTGCCTCTTGGCAACAGAGAAGCCAGAGACAGTCAACTCTGGCCCCTATGCCTTATATTGCATTCACACATGTGCTATTTAATGGTCAAGTGAAACAGTCTGTAGAAACACACACAAAATTAACAGTCCCAAATGGATTTGCCTTTTTCATATATTTTCACTAAAAGTTGTCTGTTTAATCTAGAGTATCTTTCCTCAAGAAAGTTAGAGTGTCCAGTAAGTTGCAGAACATGAAAACAGTCTGAGAAATCATCCAACACAGTGCCCCATTGTACAGATGAGAAAACTGGGGTCCCGATGGATTAAACTAACACTGGCTGCTGCTATTTTTCTGCTGATACTTTGTCATAACAATTTATGTTTCCTCAGTGATAAAGATTTCCCCACCTCTTTCGAAGAAATAAAATGCTAAACCTTGTGGCTGAAGTTCCTAATGTGCTTTGTCAAGTTTCTTGATAATATAGGAAGACTATGGTAGCTAAAAGCCAAATACAGCCAGTCTTCTCTAGTTATTTATGCTGTTGATTCTATTTCTTATGTCTTTGTTTTCTTAATATGGAGTATATTTTCACTACTATAATTTCAAAAAAGTCACCATAAATAGCAGTAAGACCTGCACAAATATGACTTAGTAGTTGTTGATATAAGCCTTGATTTCAGCCTCTCACATGTCCTCCTTTTGGGGTATCCAATATTCCTCGTCAGTGCCTTGTATAGCATACACATTGTCAGGAACCAGAGAGTAAATCGATTCATTAAAGACATTTATCTGACATCCAACTAAGCAGAAAATAGCAAATTGAATTTGCTGTGATGTGTACTTGAGTAGTGTACCTGTGAATGATGCTGCCAGATTTCCTCTGCTAGAGGTCAGAAGTCTTAGTGAATCTGGGCTCCCTTTATCTCTCTTCTTATGTGGATCAGCTGTCTGTAGCCATATCAAAAAAGAGCAGAAGCACCTAGTCTATGGTGGGAGGAGGTTAATGCTACTGCAACCAATGATTTGTGGCCCATGAGGCAGTGTGATGCTGTGGAGCCCACACAGTCTCCTGAAGGAAAGCAGCTCCCACAGCGAGATATTCTTCAATACAGGTTTCTCCCAATCATATGTGCAAGACATCAGAAGCAAATCATAAAAACCATCATGCACTTCTTATATCTATGCATCTGTAAAATACCTGTGGGGAGAGCTCCCACTGGTTGGGAAACATATATAAATGAAGTGATTAAAAGTTGCACTAAATCAAGTCTTTAAATGTTTAAACAAAGCCATAATTCAACATCCGTTCACCCAGAACACCATATACAGTTATTTCAACCTATCTGAGGTACATATACATAGGGGAAGTGTCTGTTTATGAAGCAGAGGTCTGGTGTGAGACTGTTTGGTCACTTCTTGCTTGGGTCACTTATGCCTAAAAGGCTCACTGAGACTCAGATTCCTCATCTGCAAATAGGAGATGCCAAAATATTGTAAGGAATAACAACCGATACTAGTGGTTACTGTCTCTATTAGCTGCCAATGAGAAGAGTCCAACCCAAAGTGACCTTATGTGCTCAGACAAGAGCATCGAACAGGGCCCTCCCAATTTCTGACCTGTCTGACTTCACTGGGATCAATCCACCTCATAGTCACCCTCACCTCAATGATCCACTTGCCCTCCTCTAATAATTTCTCTCTTTTGCACAGGGGTCCAAAGCAAGTGAACCAGCCAATGTTCTGCTGTGATCCATAAGGTTTTCATTGGCTCCTCTTGGTACCTCTCTAGGCCTTTCTTCTCAGTTTGTCTCCATCTGAAAGCTCTGGTGAAGAACCTGCCCCCTGTATGGGATCCTGCTGGCATTTGGAATAACAGTAGCTGAGCTTTCCACATCCCAACAATACAAAAGCTGCACAGTATGACACACTGATAAGTCGCAGGACTGCTCACTGGTGGTATGAAAGCTTCCAGACTAGTGCCACACATATAATAGGTCCATAAATCATATGAAAAAGAACTAAGACTAATCTAGTGTTAGCTTTGCACCAGGTATTAAGACCTTTAAGCGCATCACTCACTTCATCTTCTCAACAGCACCAAGGCAAACACTAATGTCATCTCCTTCAAAGTTAAAACAAAACAAAATTAAGTCAAAACAATATGGTCTCAAATCCAGTAAATGAACAAATCAAGGTTCAAATCTAGGCCTTCGACTGACACTGACGTTCACACTCTTCATCCCAAAGTGGTTGTGATTATCCTGAGAATGACCTATAGAAGACAAGATAGTATCAACAAACACATTTGTGTCCTTCCTTTCACCCCGCTCTAACTCTCTCCACCACATACAACTTGTTCTTCATGTATTCTGAGGGTGACCCAGGCCCTTTAGGGCCCCTAACCCCCGAGGTAGGTCAGACTAAGCTATACTGGGAGAGCATTCCAGAATTTTGTACAGCTTTTGCTCTGGGCGCTGAGACTAATGTTTATTGTGAAACTGATTTGCCCTACCCAGATACTTTGGTGCCTTCCATTAGAACTGGGTAGACTTTGGAAAGACTCTACTGGCCAACCAGAAAATTAAATAAGAAAGTCGTCAGGCCCTAAAGCCTAATTCTCAAATGCCAAACAATTTGGAACAACAGATCATTCTTTCAAAACAGAAATCATTGTCATTCAATGGTGTCGTTCTAAAAACCACACAACCTAGTGGTTAAAAACATTGCCTGACAACCTGGGCTCCAGACTAGCTCTACCTGTACAGTCTTGGGCAAGTGGCTTAACTTCTCTGTGCTATCATTTCCTCGTTTTTATCATGATGACATTCAGAGGATGCACCTCAGAAAGTTGTTATGAAGACTAATGTAAGGAAATAATTGAGAGAATCTGAGAACTTTCTAAAATGTTAGACTTTATTGTTCATTTATTCTATTGTGCTTCAGTCCAACTGTGTAGACTTCGTACTAGTTACATTTGAAAATAATTTTTCTATTTTTACCATTTCACTGCCAGCGGGCCCACTCCTATAAACCATATCCCCACTATCTCATCTCCCCCTTTAAAAGCATAGGAAATTACATTTAAAAGCCTCATGGAATTACAACACTCATCATGCTCATAAAAGTCAGGAAATGTGAACGTGAGAATTCTCTCAAGACATTAGTACATAACCATGGCTCTGATGCAACATGTCAGAGAACTAACTGTAGCCTCCAGAAGTCTTTGATGATCAGCTTTGAGGCCCTCACAGCTTTAACTCACCAACTTTAACTTATAATTGGCCTCCTATGGACACCAGCTGGACTTTCTACTGGCCATTTCGAAGTAATGCTTCCCCGGCTGCAGACTCAGAATCATCCCACAGAGCAGTGTTCCTCAGACGTGAGCATTAGCATTGACCTGACGGAGCAGGATGGGGCCTTAGGAAACACAGATGGCTAGACTCCACGCCCATATTTTCTGTCCCAGAAGGTCTAAAGTTGCTATTATTGCTCTTTGCTATTGACTTGCTGAAAACTTCAGTCACTGTATTCACAGTGGAACAAACTGACTTGGAGAAGTCCCGTGATTGGCTGTTGACCATCCTATCCTAACCCACAAGTTTTTCATGGGATGATTCTCAGAAATAGACCACCAGGGCTTTCTTTGTCATCGATGAGACTCTGGAAGCTCCACTGGAATCTTTTCAGGATCATAACAACATATAAACCTCCACTGGGAGATGGCTATGTGATGTGCATCCTTCGGTCTCTTACGTGGTAGGTAAAAATTCTATTACTGAAAGACATCATCATTCTTGTTTCTAACAAATTCCCAGGTGGTGCTGGTGCTAATGGTGTAGGCTATGGTCTGCAAACTGTGGCTTGAGAGAAATATGCAGTTTTTTGGTGTGTAGGTGTCGTTCTGAAGTAAAATTGTAAAGTTTTAAAGGATATTATTTAGATTATAGTGTTTTTATTTGCTTGTGAGTATATATTTATGACTCGAATAATTTTTAAATTGTTGTGAGGGACTAGCTTTTCTGTCCCAAAAGTTTGCTAATCCCTAGTCTAGACCACAATGTGAGAAAACCTGGTGTTAGTATTTCTCTCCATACCAATCAACCTCATCAAGTGCATCCAAATGGAATATGTATGCATGCTGGTGGGGGAGGGGGAGTTGTTTTGTTTTAATATGAAATGCTTCACAAATTTGCTTGTCATCCCTGTGCAAGGGCCATGCTAATCTTCTCTGTATTTTTCCAATGTTAGTGTCTGTGCTGATGAAGTAAGCACTATATGCATGAAGTGTTGCGAGTTCCTGTGGAGCCTATTCTGATTCATGGGACTCAAGTGTGTGTCATGGAACTAGGTTCCATGGGGTTTTCAGTGCTGTGAGCTTTAGGAAGCAGATTGCTAGTGCTATCTTCTGAGGTACATCTAAAGCTGTCTTTTAGCTAATAGTCAATGCCATCCAAGGACTGCTTCGTTTATAGGCTATCTCTCAATTTTTTTAAGGAAGTGTTAAAGAGCAAAGGTCACTTTGAAGGCAGAGGTACATCCAACTCAAACCATGCGATTTTTAGTCATTTCTAATGCACGTGAAAGCTAGACTGTGAATCAAACTGCAGAAGTGTTGACGCATCTGAATTATATCAGAAGTGCGATGAACTGCTGGAAGGAGGCCTGGAGGTGCAGTGGTTATGTGTTGGGCTATGATCAAAATGATTCCTTGTTCAAAACCACCAGCAACCCCATGGGACAAAAACTGGGTCTTCTATTCCCATAAACAGTTCCAGTCTTGGAAACCCACAGGGAGGGAGATCACTATAAGTCAGCACTAGATGGCAGAGAGTCTTTGGGATAGACTACCAGAAGAACAAGCACATTTGCCAGAATGCTTCCTAGAATTTAGGATGACAAGATTTCAGCTCACGTACATGTGATCAGGAAAGGCCCATGCCTGGAAAAGGAGATCATGTTTGGTAAAGTAGAACGTCAACTAAAAAGAGGAAGACCTTCAAAGAGATAGATTTACCTTAGTGGCTGGAACGGTGGGGTCAATAAACATAACAATTGTGAGGTTGGCACAGGACTTAATAATGGTTCATTCTGCTGTAAGTAGAATCACAGTAAGTTGGAGATGACTCAATGGTACTCAATAATGATTTTTTTTTAAGAAATAGGAAACAATTTTTTTCAGAGCTCGTATCAAATTCGGCAAAACAAGACACCTCTCTTTTCAGCTTCTTCACCAATTCCAGTCATCCATCCTTTGGCCTTCCATCAGGCCCTGTTTTCTCCTGTACTTTTGCCAAGATCATGTGTGTGCAAACAGCTCCTGCCCTGCTTGTTTATATATATACATTTGTATTTCTCTTACTCATCCATTAAACTGCAAAATCCTGGAATATCTTTCTCTCTAAGGCTCTACAGTACACGATGTAGAGCACATAGTGGGTGTGTTTATTAAGTGCAATTGACAAATAAATACCAAGGGTTTTATTACGCATAGCAAGTAACGTGAACAGATATTTCCACAAGAACTTTAAGCTGCCTCAGAGACAAAGTGTGACTTATTTCTACAGCATTCATGTAGCCAGATAAATAATGATTTTGTACTTACATATAATATTGTATATGCTGCCGGTCAGCATTTTAAATGTTTTGATGGCATTCTTAGAAATGCTGTTTGCACGTCTTCTCAGAGATCAAAATGGGTAATTCAACATAGGGGAGTTATGTTCTTGAAGAGGGTAGGAAAGAAGACAATGACTTTGAGGAATATCACTGAAATTGTAATCAATTTTAACTTGAGGGATATGCTTGCATGTGCACCAACTCCTTCTCAAGCTTCTCAGATCTAAATAAACCATAGGTGGCTCTGAAGATTTGGGCTCTGTAATGACCCAGATACTATTATTATTATTATTATTATTATTATTATTATTATTATTATTATTATGTACTGCTTTGCAAAGAACAAGAACTTAAAAAAATATTCAAAGGGTCACAACATTACTACCATAGCTGTCAAATGGCCCCACACAAAGGACTCAGTCTGTTAACCATCAGTCCTAGCAAGCATAGACTATTACAGAGCAAGTCAGGCAGTACGATTTCAGTTGCAATGTCTTCCGCGGTCTAAAATATGCATTAGCCACAATGATAGAGGTCAAATAGTCAGGCACTACTGTTGAAAGAAGTGTGCTATACCCAGTCCCATTTAACCAGAAAATGTGAGCCCTGTTGTCTTTATCTTTTTTTAAAGGATGTGATGTTACATTTAGTCTCAGATTGATTCTATTTTTATCATTAAATTAAGGTGCATTTGGAACACTTGGTTTCTATCAGCTTAAATCTTTCTAAAGTCTAGTCAGGAACTAATAATAAGTTTTACCTAACAATAAGTGTGCCTTGTTTCTGCATTGTTAAAAACAGTTATATTCCCCATAAAATTTGGTGGCATAAGTGTTGATGTCTTTTCCTAGCTGGGTTCCTAGTATTGTCATTATACAGCCAAATCAGGTCATGTTTTATCAGAGAAGCGGTATTAGTGCTCCTTCCATTAGCTTTTTCTTACACAGACCCTGTAACTACAGACTGTATACCTCTCCTCCTTGCAATTACATCATCCCCCCCACCCCCAAGTCTCAAAGAGAGAAAGACCTTAGAGAACAAAGACACTCTTGTCTTTAAAGGTCAAAATTACATTTATGCAATGTCACATACAGATTTCAAGTCAGTGAAACTCTGCATTTGTTGGAATGACTTTAAAACCCAATAGGCGGGTTCTTGAAATTAAAGTAAGCCAAGCACAGACTCATAGTGACCCCATGTATAGCAGGATGGAATTTCTGCTCGATCCTCACAGTCACTGCTATGCTGGAGCCCATTGTGGCAGCCACTAGGTGAATAGACTTAGATGAAGGTCTTCTTCTTTGTTGATCCTCCACCAAGCACAATGGAGGATCCTTCTCCAGAGACCAGTCCGTCCTGATAAGGTATCTTATGGACAAGAGATAAAGCCGTGCCCTCCTCTTGGGCCCTTCCAGAGGTAATTATACCAAGGCAGTTTTGTTGTTGTTTTCTCAGGCCATGGTATAGTCACTTTTCTTTACCAAACCCATAATTTAAATACACATCACTTCTTCTTTCGTCTTTTTTAATCATTGTTTAGCATTCAGATATACGTGAGGCTCCTATGACTTAGGCCAAAGCACCTGTTAAGTCTCTCTCATAGGAGAAATACACCCCAATCCCCTGGCTTAGCGCAAGAAAGAATTCACACAGAAGCCAGGTTCATGATCCAAGTGAGTTGTATGAATGGTAGAAGTTTCAGGTTTACATGGGCACCTGCAGGGCCCTTCAACCCCACACAGCCTGCTGAGTTGCTGCTGGAGAGACAAAAAAGTCACCCTGTGGGCTCTGGATGCTGCCTTTTTCAGTTCTTCTGCTGGGAATAATGTCAATGATACTAATCAGGTCCATTGGCTGAATGCAATTCACCTGGACCAGGTGATAATCCAGGGATAACGCCCACGTAAGTGTACCACCCCTTCCTGACCAGAAGCTTGCACCTTTGAGCATGAATAATAGATACCCGATTCCGTATGCTAGCTACTTCCCACACCTTAGTCCTTAATGTACAAATTTGTTTCTAACATATTTTAAAGGCCATTTGCATCAGATTTGTCCAATGCATTATGTGATTTCATTTTTTGTCTGCTGTTTTCATGGGCACTGATTCAGGATTCAAGTAAAATGAATGTGACAACCTCAAGCTTTTTCCCATTTCTCATGATATTGTTTATTGTTCCTCCTGTGGAAATGTTTGCTTTCTCAAGTTGGTGTGCAATCCATATTGGAGGGGGTAGTACTTAATCCTTACCAGTAAATGCTCCAAGTCTTCACTTTCAGCAAGCAAGGTTGTGTCATGTGCATATTGAAGGCTTCTTGCAATTTTTCTATCATGTTGTTCTTCTAAGAGTACAGTTTCTTGGATCTTTTTACTCAGGATACATTTTAGCAAGTATGATGAAAGGATAACCTTGATGCACACTTTTCTTGATTTCAAACCATTCAGCCTCCCCTTGTTTTGTTTGTAAATTTGATCTAAGTACAGATTCTGTATCAGCAAGAGCGCAATAGTATTCTGGGATTCCGATTCTTCATAAAGTGGTCCATAATTTATTGCAATCCACACAAGTAGACTTTCTTCTGTTCTCCATTTTCAGCCAGTTCCATTTGATTCAAATTATGTATCAAATCCTCATTGCAAATCTTCTTTTGAATTTGGATTGAATTGGGGAAAGTCTTTGCCAATGTGTCATTGTAACCACTTTACAAAGAAAAAAATTATTTGCACATAAGTCACATATCATACAATTCAATAGTTCAATTACTATATATACTTGTGTACAAGCCGAGTTTTTCACCACTTTTTTAATGCAGTTTTTGTGGTAAAATTAGGTACCTCAGTTGATATACAGGTCGACATATACTCCAATAACTACAGTTATCAAGAAGGGTTGTACAATAGTGAAGAAAACTGATGGTATCTGGCTATCAAAAGATAGATCATCTGGGGTCTTAAACGCTTGAAGATAAGCAAACAGCCAGCTAACTCAGAAGCAACAAAGCCCACATGGAAGGAGCACCCCATTGTGAGTGATCATGAGTTGTCAACAGGATCAGGTATCAGGCATCAAAGAACAAAAAATTCTATCATTGTGAATTAGGGGGGAGTGCAGAGTGGAGAGCCAAAGCCCATCTGTAGGCAAATGGATATTCCCAGTGGAATATAAACCAATTGGGGCCCAGTTTAACACCGATGAAACATACAACTTTCCTCTAGTTCTTTAAT
The DNA here is from genome assembly GCA_004026705.1 of Nesogale talazaci. NCBI lineage: Eukaryota > Metazoa > Chordata > Mammalia > Afrosoricida > Tenrecidae > Nesogale > Nesogale talazaci. Next base: position 2,326 of record PVJH01022098.1, on the reverse strand, counting down.
GTTTCCTCCCTGCCACCTCCCTACTACCATGATTCCAATTCTACCTTACAAATCCGACTAGGCAAGAGCATGTACATGGACACAGATAAGAGCTGGAAATATAGGGGATCCAGGAAAAACAAAACCCTCAGGACCAATAATGAGAGTAGTGATACCAGGTGAGAAGAGGAAGGTGGGGAAGAAGTGGGGAACTGATGATAATGATCTACATATAACCTCCTCCCTGGGGAATGAACAAACAGAAAAGTGGGTGAAGGGAGACATCGGTCAGTGTAAGACATGAAATAAATAACAATGATTTATAAGTTATCAAGGACTTACGAAGGAGGGAGGGAGGGAAGGAGAGGGGAAGGGAGGGTAAAAATGAGGAGGTGATACCAAGGGCTCAAGTAGAAGGAAAATGTCTTGAGAATGAGAAGGGTAACAAATGTACAAATGTGATTAACACAATGGATGCATGTATGGAGTGTGATAAGGGTTGTACAAGTCCCCCAAAATGATTTTTTTAAGTTGCACAATCATTATCACAATCAATTATGGAACATTTTTCTTTCTTGTCCTCATTAATATTAGCTCCCCACATTCCTCCATTCTCCTCTGTCATATCCCCAAGAAACCATTAAAGCAGTTGCTTTATAGGTTTGCCTATATTGGGTCTCGTAAACAGAAAATCATACTAGAAATATCTCACCAAAGTAACAACGGAAGCCCTGAATAAAAAAGAAAGTAAAAAATGTTAAAAAAAAAAAAAAACTAGAGCAACTTTAAAATGGGTCAAATGGGAGATAAAATGATAGCGTGTAAAGCTTTTAACCTAACTGCATCTGTAGCAATCCACTTTTTGATGCACTTCGCATGATAACAGGGATAATCACATCCCTGGTCTGTGGTCACAGAAGTCACTAGAGACAATCCACACTGCATTTCCCCTTCACTTTTTCTAAAAACTGAAACAACTTTTAAATGGGTCAAAGGGAGATCAAATAAGATATTATATTTGAATCTAACCATATCTACCATAATAGATTATACAATGCTCTTTGTCTAACAAGACTATTCACATCCCTCAACTGTGGGCAGAGAGAATCCACCAGAGGCTTCATCTATGTATGGACCCTGCAAATGGATTTTGGGATTTTGCTGTCATCCACAGTCTTCTGCTAACAAGGTGTTTACAATTAAACTCTGATAGCAGTTCCTTCTTTAATTATTTACAATTCTTGGATCACACAGGCTGTTTGGATTCTTCCATGTTGACTTAGTTGATGCCTCACTTAGAAGGATGCTTGTTTGAAAACAATCTTTTAAGAGTCTAAACTCAATTCCTTCTGATAGGCACCATGAACTTTCTATACCACCCTTTGTTATAGCACCCATATCTTCACCTCTTAGTGAGAGTGAACATCAAGCAGGGCCATGGCATAAGAGATCATTGCTCTTAGATCAGGGCTAGAATTAAGACTGCAACTGCTTTTGAATTATCTTCAATAAAAGTTTGAGTTATCGGATGGGGTGCCAATACCCTGGCCCCAAAGTATATCCTTGGCACTCCATCTATGACTCTACGCTCTGTTGCACCCCATCCGACTGAACCAGGGGTCATTCTAGGAGGTCAACTACAGACCTTGAACTTTATACAGGTTCTTATAATTAATGCTATTATTTTTATTATTCTGTTGCATATTGTATAGTACATTGAGGGGGTTTCTTGCTGTTGTTATCATTGTTTTATTTGCTTAGTTGCTCCATTTTAGGAGACCTTTCTTGTGCATATTGCTACCTCTACAGGTCTATCTAGGCAAGATAGACTGCACAAAGAGGTTGGAGGCAAAAATGACAGGCCTGATGGCTCCAGGGTTGGGGACATTGAAGAGGGGGAGGAAGGGAAAGGTGGTGATGTTGACCAGCCCAGGAAAAAGGGAATAACAATTGATACAAATGCAGGGACAAGATGGGTAAGAGAAGGCCAATAGGGATTGATTAAGACTAATGTAACAGAGAAAAAATACTGAAACCCAAATGGAGAGTGAGCATGATAGTGGGACAAGAGGGAAGCAAATGGAAATAGAGGAAAGAACTGGGGGATAATGAACATTTATAGAGGTTCAAATACAGGTATGTACATAGGGGCATATATTTATAAGTGAGGATGAGGAAAGAGATTAATGTGTATACTTATAGGGTTAGTAGTAGAACAACAGATAGGCATTGGACCTCCACTCAAGTATCTCCTCGGTTCAAGAACACTTTGTTCTATTAAATTGGCATTCCAAGATGATCACCTTTCCGACATGATCACTGAAGACAAATGTGTGCATAAGCAAAG
>PVJH01022097.1:0-37320 GCA_004026705.1 Nesogale talazaci | reverse complement strand
GTCTTTTCCGTGATTAATGGTCTCTGAAACTAACTCCCAACAACGGGGGAAGATAGCTTCTCATCTTCACGAGGGAAAGACTGCGAGATTTCCCAGGAGTCTCAGGGGAAAGCCATGCCCATACAGAGGCCTCATCGGCTACTCAATGGCTTTCTCCTGATTAACAGGCCAGACTCCACCCCTACATTTCAATTATAAAGTTAACATAAGCACATGACTGCCATAAATGCTCATTTAATAAAACAAAGTGTTCTTGCACTGAGGAAGTATTTGAGTGGAGGTCCAGTGCCCATCTTCTCTCCTACTACTAAGTCTATAAGTATATGCTTGTTGATCTATTTCCCCATCATCACATATAAGAACTGAGGGGTAATGGACATTTATAGAGGTTTAAATACAGGCATGTACATAGGTACACACTCTATTTTTATCTTATTGATTAACTTATTCCGTTGCATGCATTGTACTGATTCCGTCATAAAATATCTGTATTATATCTTCAACTCAAATTTTCAAACATGATCATGCCTAATCTTATATAATAATTATACCTACTATTTCAAGATAAATTTATTTTTCAAATGTACTAGTACCCTCTCATTAATCCTTTAATAATTTCTGTAATAATTTCATCTCTATAAAATTTACAGCTTTTTTTTGCTATGATCCATTTATAATTTCTCACAAATCTATTTTATTCTTTTCTGTACAACCTGACAAGCACTCAGTATTTTGTGCAACATGTAATTTCTCCCATCTTCCCTCAAAGTCCCAAGCATGATCTTGGTTTCTCATCTCCTTATTGTATGCCGAAACATCAAATGACTCTCCATCAGATAACATTGACCTCCTGCAACCTTCTTAATTTCTCCTACTAGGTTTATGCTCTCACGTGTTTCCACCTCCTCATCTTCCCACTGAGCTGCTATGATATTTCATTCTTCTTTCTAAGGAAGGAACATTGTATTTAATCAGCTCCTCAAGGTGATGCTCCATCTCTTGTGTTCATGAAAATTGTTCCAACAAGTATTTGTAGGTGTATGTGGCCAAGACAAAAAGGGAGGGGGAAACCTTCCAAAGAGTTGATAGTAAGTATAGCAGTGCGAATCTTCTCTCCCAGTGCTTTCAACCCCTGGTCTTGGCATAAATAATAGATGCCTTCTTAATGTATTAGGAGTCTCTGGTGGAAGTACTTGCCTTACATCCAGTGTTATGTATTACAATTAATGAAGTCACCTAGAGAGAATCCATCCAGAAGGAATTCATCAAAGTATCCCCATGAGATTGTCATTTGGACATGCTATACATGAACTGCTACAAAAACAAATCAATTAAAACTAAGGCCCTGCCAATTTCTATTTTTCAAAATCCAGGAGGACTTATAATGTTCTAAACATGTAGGAATGTAACCAATTATATCAGTAATTTCTCCAATTAAATATATGAGCTGTGTTTTGTGATAAGAGAATCTAAGCACACAGATTTAGCTTGAATCATTCTAAAAGTATGTTTTCTAAATACACTTTAAAATTTTATGTCTGAGAAGTTGATACTTTCCAATTATCTCTCATATTACCATTGTAATTAATACTTATCATATTATTTTTCAACATTATAACACTGTAAAGAGATGGAAAGTTTAGGACCATTTATTTTGTTAGTCTGGTTGAGCTAAAGTTTTCTTTAAAAGTTTTGAATTTCCTCATTTCCTGCTTTGCCACAAGCTGTATTTATTTGGCTGTATTTATTACTTACTTTATCAAGAGTGTCTAGGAAAGTGAGTGCCATTCAAAATTTATTTGCATAATGAAAAAAATGAATGAATGAGGACTTCTGTTTTTGGCCAAAATAAGGTGGTAAGAATGGAGCATACACTTCTACATGAAAGCCAAAAATCCTTACTATTGGATCGATACACAATATCTTGATTTTCCATAAATGGAGAAAAGGTTGTAGTTGTTAAGGATTTAATTTGTCTTTTATTCATAATCAATATTTCATAGAAGCAGCAGTCAAGAAATTATATCATGTTTTGCCTTGGGCAAATCTGTTATCCATGAGTTCTTCAGAGTGTTAAAGATTAAGAGTGTCCCTTAGATGTCCAAGATGTCCCTGATACAAGCCATGTCATTTTCAATGATTTCATATTCATGTGTACATTGAACAATGAATAAGAAAGACTGAGGAATGCATTTGAATTATGATATTGACAAATAATGTTGAAAGTAAAGTGAATTATAAGAACAAGAAACAAAGTTGTAGGGAGCAGTTGGGCACCCCCTTACAGGGGAGTAAGGGGGAGGAGATGAGATAATCTATGGGCATTGAGGTAGCAATGAAGCATAAAGCTTTCCTCTATTTCCTGAAGGTTTCCTTCCCCCAAACATCATGGTCCCAACTCTGCCCTGCAGCTCCAGCTGGACTGGAGGAGGTGCACTGGCAGAGATGGGAGCTGGAAACGCAGGGAACTCAGAATGGATAGACCCCTCATTGGTGGTCATTGGTGGGAGTGAAGTTGCCAGACGGGTGGAGGGAGGGAGGGGTGGAGAGAGGAAGCCAGCTATGGGAATCTGCAGACTCCTATCTGGAGGACGGACGCAGAGAGGAGTGGGCAGGGGGAGATATGAAAAAACAATAATGATTGCAGAGTAATTAGGTCAGGGGGGAGGGGGAAAAGGTTGGAGGTGGAAGGAAGGGGGCCTCATATCAAGGGCCCAAGTGGAAAAGCAGATGTTGGGAGAATGTTGACGAGGGCAGGCAAGTGGGGTGCTTGGCACAGTATATGTAGCTATGTATTGAACTATGTATGATGAAAAGCGATGTATGAGCATCCAATAAAATGAGTAAAAAAAAAGAAAGAAAAAAAAGTTGTAGGAGTCCAGGTAGTGTAGTGAGTTTCATATTGGGCCATTAATTATATTGTCAGCAGTTCAAGGCCTCCAGTTTCTATGAAACATAAAAATGAAATGTTACTCTTATAAAGATTTACAATCTCAGAAACGCACAGAGGCTACTCTATTCTCTTTAGGGTCACTATGAATTGTAATGAACCCATATAAAAGTGACATATCACTATAGAAAGCAGTATAGCAATAATGCTCTTTAGAATCAAGAATAGTGAGACTTATTCTAATGTACTTTGGGCATCTTTTTTTCAAAGGGGACAAGTCTCTGGAAAAGGACAATATACTCTTGATAAAGTAGAGGGTCAGGAAAAAAAGGAAGATCTTTGCATTAATCTGTGTGGACTAGAGAAACAAATCCACAGAAGCATATGTGTATAAGAGAGAGTTCTATATAAAAGGTAATTGTACATTAAGAAAACATCACAGTCCAGTCTATGTCAGGTCCATAACTCCAATGCTCATATATCTGATACCAGGTCCATAACTCCAGCTCCTATGTCTGATGCCAATCTATAAAATCCTCTTCAGACTCATGAAACACATGGATTGATGGCTGAAAGCAAGAAGCTCACAGACCACTAGATGCAAGGTCAGTGGTATTAGAAGCATCTCAGTATTGGCAGAGGACTGCATGCGACTCTTCCAATTTCCAGAGATGCATCACGATAGGTTCTTGGCTGTCTCGCAGGAAATGAACGAGGAGGAAATTTAGGAATTCTCATAGTGCTCAGGAGAAAGCCATTCCAGACACAGAGGTCTCATTGCCTATGATCCCATTGACAGACTGGACTATACCCATTCAATCCTCTCAAGTCCCAAATGGACACCAGATGATGTAACCATCATTTGTGTTTGACTGCTCATAGGAAGATCATCCTGTAACAGAACCCTGCGGAGCAAACTCTATCTATCCTATAGAATCACTGTGGATGGAATCAGCTCAACCACAGAGCTTTTCTCAGTGTAATGTAGACATTTTCAAAGAATCCCACAGAAATCCACTTAAATCACATAAATAACGACACGTAAGATTATTCAATTTTATTTCAGCAGTGTCCTATGTGTGGTATACAAGCAGTTTTAAGATCTTCAAGAAAATGTGTTGCTGTGCATTTGGGGAAACAAGTATGTGTTACAATTTGAAAATTCAAATAGAAAAAAATGATTCTGACTCATAATGACACCGCAAGACAGAGTCGAATTGCCCCTGTAGGCTTTGGAGGCCATGGGAGTAGAAAGCCTCCTCATTCTGCAACAAGGTTCCTGGGGGCTTTGACTTGCCCACCTTATGGTTAGCAGCCCAGGGCATAACCCACTGTGCAGCCCGCTGTGCCTCCAGGGTTCCTCTAATAAGTCTAAGACAAGCATATTCCTGAGAACTTTGTCTCTGGCCTCCATGGATAGGAGAGACATGTCGACACATGCTTTTTTATCAAAAGAATAACCCTGTATATGCATAAGCTATAACACTGGTAGAAATACTCTTTTACTTAAACTCCTATTTCATTTCTTCTCACTTTCTTCCCTCTCTGTTTTCCTTTTTTTCTAATCTAAGTATTTCTGTATGGTGTCATTATATATTTTGGCAATTTTGGTTTTTGATTATAGCTTTTGTAATAATGCAATATGTTTCAAAGTTAAAAGCCTTAGAAGCAGTATATATGTGAGTAAAAATATTATTTCTACTGCTTGTTTTGTGAGCACTGCACATTACTTGCATGCATAGGCTTATAATAAAATATTATATATTTGATCAAGACAAATATTTCTTTTCTTGATTTAGGGAAACCATATTAAGTATAATATAAGTAAACATAAGGACAAACAAAATTTCCTTAAAATGTTAACAATAATTAATAATGGTCCCAAATGATACATATGCGTTTCCATATCTTGAGATCTTTTTTATTGGTTTGTTTTTTTGTTTTGTTTTGTTTTGTGTGGCATTCATGTGCTTATGTTAATTTTATAATTGAAATATAGGGGTGGAGTGAGTCTGGCCTGTTAATCAGGAGAAAGCCATTGAGTAGCCAATGAGGCCTCTATGTGGGCATGGTTTTCACCTGAGACTCCTTGGAAATCTCGTGGTCTTTCCCTCGTGAAGATGAGAAGCTGTTTTCCCCAGTTGTTGGGAGTTAGTTTTAGAGATGATTAATCACAGGCAAGTTGCCAGCGTCTGAGAAGCTGGAGGAGCCGGCGGAGAGACCACACAGCTTTGCCCTGATGGAGCCGGACCTCTGAAGCTGGAGCAGCATGCTGTTGATGGACCCTGAGTCCTGGAAGTGAGGAGCCATAGGGAGACCCCTGTCGGTGCCGGGACTCTGCACCCACTGACCTGTGACTTCGTGAGTCAGAGGGAGACTTTATGGACTGATTTGGGGCATATGGGTTAATATCGGACTTGTGACTTTGAGCTGGACTGGGCTGGGATATTTTCTCAATGTCCGGTTCCTCTTGAATATAAACCCATTCCTTATATCCTTATGCGTGTCCTTGAATTTGTTCCTCTAGTCTATCCGTACTGACACATTTTGCCCTCCTGGGAGTAGGAGGCCCAGCCTTGCTCCTGGAGAGCTGCTGTTGGATAGGAACCGCCAGCCCTGTCGGCCGCAGTCCCGCACTCAACCACTACGTCCGTGGCTCAGCCTCATATCTTGAGATCTTATATAAGACAAAAAGGAACTATTGATCAGAACTTTTATATGCTACATATATTATGTGATAGTTTTGAATCCCCATTATGAAGACTGTTGATCATGTAGAAACACAAAACGCAAACACCAAGTCACTGCCTTTGAGTCAATGCTGAGTCGTAGAGTCTGCAAGACGGTGTAGAAGTGCCTCTGGATCCCTGAGACTATCCCTTTGCACATAAGTTGGAAGCCTTGCCCTCCTCCTGGGGAGCACTTCGGAGTTTCGGGCTGCTAAGGTCAGCAGTCCAACAGAATATCTATTACTCCACCAGCCTCCTTTTCTAACAGGAGAGTCCTTCGATCATACAGAGAGTACAAGATGCATCATTTATTTTTTTCTTTTTGTTTTAGGCTAAGTACTCTAGAGAAGCAAAGCAAATGAATATATAGTGTGTATATATATGTATATGTAGGTATATATATATATATATATATATACTTATATGTATAAATCAGGGGGTGCCCCCCAAAACTGGAAAATTTATTTCAAAATGATGAAATCTATTTCACTTTTTTTTTTTTTTTTTACAAAACAACCTATCACCTTCAAAATATTCCCTATTACACTTAATATGCTTGCCAAATCTGTGATCCCCTTCTTGGATACATTTTCAAACACATATTTGGTGGGCTGGCAGCACCTTTCTCCTTTTCCTTCTTGTCTTCTAGATCCTCAAATCACTGGCTTTTCATGCCCCTCTTCATTTGCAGAAACAAAAAGATGTCATCTGGAGTGAGGTTGGGTGAGTGAGCTGTGTGTGGCGAGAGGCATGTTATTTTTTATCCCCAAACTGGCATACTGAGATGTCTGTGTGGGCAGGTGCATTGTCGTGGTGTCAAAACCAGTCCCCTGTTGGACACGAATCAGACCATTCTGTAGCACACTATTATGCAATCTTTTCAGAATCTCTAAATAGAAAGTTTGATCAACCATCTGATCTAGTAGAATGGATTCCAAATGTACTATCCTTCTCATATTCAAAACAAAAAATGAGTATCATTTTGGGGGGACACCTCCTCATGTACATGTATACACACCAATACACACACACGTGCCTGTGTATATGTATGTATATGCATATGCATGTATATGTATATGTGTGTATGTTTTATATCAAGAAAATGACTCACATAGTTGTCAAAATGAGCCCTTCCATTGAGTATTGTGGGTCAGGTGTTAAGTGGGAGACTTCAGACTTGAGGGGCTGAGAAAAGTATTAGCAGCAAGGGACATTATGGGCAGATATCCCACTAGAGTGTCAGATAAGTCCAAGGTCAGCAGGTCAGATTGTGAATGAATCCATGGTCAAAGGCAGACACTGCTTGTGACTTCTGGAATCAGCAGGCACTGTGGAAGACTGGTGGCTCAAGTCTATTTAGCCAGAAGGTGTTCTTCCAGATGCTGGACCCAATCCCAGAATAAACAAGAAAGCTTTTGCACAGAGTATATTTACATAGTATATAGACCACGGACCTCAGGAAACTTCTTTTCAATTGCATCTGGACTGTGGTCTGAACAGGACAGTTGCCCATCACCCTTATCGACTCACAACTGTTCGAGTGCTCACCACAGATCCTGCCATGGAGTTGATCATGTCATAATAAGTCCCATCGTGGAGTCGTATGAGGCCTCAACTGCTAAGGTGTTGAGAATCATGGCCTCATCTGGTTAACATAAAGCAAACTATCCCATCATATCTATAAACTATAGCTAATAACATCCATTATATTTTTATTATGAGACAAAATGGCTGTGGGATAGCAATTAAAATAACCTGAGATATACATTTGATAGCTCAATATACCTCTCTCATTTTCTGAAAAATTTGTTGTCAAGATGCCCCTGATTATCTTACAGTTACATTTTAACTATACTTTCAAGATTCAGCATATCATCAATTACATATCTCAGCTAGCATATCGATTGATTCATTCATATTTATAGCACATAATCTTTCAGATATTCTGTTAGGTTCTGAAGGTGCCATACAAAATGAAGCAAACAGGATCTTGATTCTTTTTTAAAGGGCTATGCTAAATAAAATTACATTAACATGTTACAAAGTTGTAATAGAAAACATTTATTTATTCAAAAATGAAAAATAATTCACATTGAACTGTGGCACTAGTTATAGTACCTAGTTCAGGGAGCAATTAGGACAGCATTTCCAAAAATGATGTGTAATTAATTGAAAAATATTTGCATGCAGACATAAGAAAACTCTTGTTGCAATGTTGCAATATTACAAAATTAGGTGGTATATTGAGAGATGATTGGAAGAGTCAATTTTAGGTAAACACTAAAAATTGTAATTTTTGCTATAAGCTGTGTAAAAGTTTACAAAGCCAGTTTTACAGGGGATAATTTGAACACACTTTGTTTAATATAGTGACTGCAATACCTAGTCCCCCTAATGTAATATAATATAATTTATTTCACTTCCTCTCTGTTTTCTGTTTTCATTCATCTTTTTTACCTAATCCTTATGAATTGTGTCCTTGGGTAACTCACTGCCTCCTTAATATTATCACAGTTGATTATTCTAAGTTGTGCATATCTTCCTAGAATTCTTGTTCCCTCTATAGACTCATCTGCCTGGAAACTTACGGGCATAGTTGCTGTAAGTTGGACTGCTACCTGCAAGGTTAGCTGTGCAACATCACAAACTACTCCACCAAGGGAAAGACAAGGTATTTTACTCCCACAAAGAATGACAGTCTCAGAAACCCTCACAAGCAGGGTAGCTATGAGTCAGAATAGACTTGATGCCACTTTCACTGAAAAGTGAGCGATGGGAATAAATTAATTTCCCGATTTAAATTTTGAATCATGATAATGACTATGTGGATTCCCCCAGTAAGACTGGTCTTTTTATAATTTGTCTCCATATCCCAACTCACCATTCCCCACTGCCACATGCATATCATCTAGAACCTTCTAATGTGATCCCTTTAAACAGTTGGTAGAGGTAGCAGGACACAATCTCAGGGCCATGAATGTTGATGGTTGTATGATTCATTTGTATATTATACTAGTTTTTCCATAAGCATTTGATTTTATTCACTCTCCTTTCCATTAGCTGTTCTGCTGATGATCACTCATGAACTTTCAAGAACAAAGTCACTACTCACCAAAGGAGGCTGCAGAACACTGACTTTGTGTACTGTGTACACCAATTGACTATGGCGATCCTGAACTCATGGTCCCAAGACACATTGTCTTTGGTTGTTTGATTATGCCTAAGATGTTTTCATGTCTGTAAATGCTGTATGTGTTATCATATTCATGAATATATTGTTGGGAGAGGTCAATACCCATGAACAAATATTCTCTGTCACACATCTATATGTCCATGGGCTTAAATCCATTCTCCATCCTACACCCATGGAAAGAGAAACCTGCTTATCTATACATGTATTTACTTGCAGATTTCCATTATTTCAAGATGCATATGCGATGATATTGATTTCTGTTTCTTTTTACTTCATTAGCCCTTAATGCAGTGAGCATAAGAGTAGTAAAACTTGGAGTTATATGTAAGCTATCCTACTTTTGTAAAAGTACATGGGGAAGAAAAGATATTCTTCAGTTGGAATTGAGGTTATAAAATATGTAAGAATGAAAACCGTGAAAATTTCTAGAGTATGTTAATGATTTAGCTTCTATTTTATGGGCAATTGGTAACTGCATAACTATGAGCACTTAAATACACAAAAGGAAAGGGACACCAAAGGAAAACTAACAATTGTGCAACTTTGTACATAATGAATTCGGTTAGCATAAAAACTAAAATATCAATGATTCTGTGTCACACAAGGAATAAATAACTCAACAGTTATCACAAAATCTTTTCCAAATGACATATTTGGCATAAAAGAAACAATTATGATGTCATTTTCATGAAAGTCAACTTGATTATTCCAGCAGATTTCCCCTCTTCTTGAATACCTTCTGCAATGATGATCTTATCTGTTTGGTTTTTAGGCTATAAACCAAAGGGTTAAGAACAGGGGTCAAGAAGAGGAAGAGATTTGCCATGGTTACATGGAGAAGCGGAGATGTGAATGTACCAAATCTATGAATTAATGCCAGCACGATGAGTGGCACATAAAAGATGAAGACAGTAAAGATGTGGGAAACGCAAGTATTAAGGGCCTTGAGCTGACCATCTTTTGAGGCAATGCTCAGCACTGTTTTCAAAATCAGAATGTATGAAATGATAATGAATACAGAGTCAACTCCAAAGGAGCAAAGAACAAGGCACAGCCCATAGATTATATTGATTCTTACAGGTCCACAGGCCAATTTCATAATATCAGGATGGTAGCAATAACAGTGAGATAGAATTATGCCCTTGCAGAATGGCAATCGCTTGAGTAGGATTGGCAATGGAACCATCAATGCCACACCCCTAGACACAGCCACAAGTCCCATCCCAGTAATTCTAGCAGGAGTTAGGATCACAGTGTAGTGCAGCGGGTTGCGAATAGCTACAAAACGATCAAAAGCCATGGCCAAGAGAATGGCTGATTCCATGGAAGAAAAAGTATGTATGAAAAACATCTGTGTCAGGCAAGAGTGGAACTCAATTTCTCTGTCATCCAGAAGGAAGACATTAAGTACTGTGGGTAGAGTTGATAAGGACAGACCTACATCTGTCGCTGCTAGCATAGACAGAAAGATATACTGAGGCTCATGAAGGCTGGAGGTGGTTTTGATAACAAAGAGGATGGTGCAGTTCCCCAGCAGAGCAACGAGGTACATGAGCCCCAGTGGGACAGAGATCCAGACTTGTACAGACTCCAGACCAGGGATGCCTGTTAGAAGGAGAGATGGTGGCTGAAACCAGCTAGTATTTTTAAGGCCCATTGGGATATTTCTTGGGATCCAGCCTCAAGTTTGTTTCCAGATGCTCCTATTGGGAGAAAACATAGTGGGTTTAAAAATTGAAATAAAAATGCATCTGGTTTATTTTGGACAGTTCAAACACAAGGCATCTTTACCACAAGGACTTCATGTTTAGAAGATTTCTAAGTTTCTCTGAATAGCTATCAGAAAGAAGAATTTAGAAAACTGCTAGCAAATGTAAAAGTGAAGTTCCTTTGGGCAGAACCCTTAATCGTTCATCAAATGACAATGAAAATTAAGAACATACCTTTCTTTTTTAGTTTAGAATCTTAGAAATATTTCATTTTCTGATGTCTTTCTATTATCTGAAAGCTTAATTTATCAAATCAAATTATGCTTAACTACTTAAACTACTTTCATATGCAGTCTGTTTTTCAGGAATCATTGTTCTTTCTCCCCTATCAATTTCATATCTGTAGATGACCTGGAAGCCAAAACAGACTATTTCAATAACCCAAAAGTCATTCCAAAATCTTGCATAAAGCACAATTCATTTTTAGGGTTTTAAATCTCATTTTTCAATATATTAACCTTTCAAAAGAACATAATCATCAAAAAAAGAATGAATGACAAAATTATGAAAATTGTTGCTGTCATTAATTCTTAACTTGACAGAATAGTTTCAAGCATCCACAGATAATTTCTTGAAACAGTTAAAATAAGTTTTGTAAATCAAAATATAAATAAAAGAGATTTAAAACCATAAAAGTGATTTAAAACCAAATGTAAATGTAAATAGTAAATGTAATAGTAAATGTAAATAGTAAATGTAAAATGACATATTTTGAGGAAAGATATTAGCATAAAATTCTATTCTATAGAGAAGAGTAGGAAGATATTAACTATGGGTATTTGAATATATTTATGCAATATCTTTTTTCTGTTTTTGTTTTTGTATTTTGGGGCATCACTGTCTTCTAGTGGTCATAGGAGCTACTCAGTCTTGCTTCTGGAGAGCCACTGCTGCATTTGAATCGCCAAGCCCATGTGCTGAAGTCTTGCATGCAATATCTTTTAATTTCAAAATGTATCAAATTGAACTGGAGAGCAGAGTTGTAACTATAAAGGTTTGTTTGGGAGGTAGGTAAAACCGAGCCGCATTTTTGTTCAGAAAATGTGTAATCAAATCAAAGTAGAATTATATTATTTGAAAGTAGAATCCCAAATTAAAGGGTTTAATGTGATTCCTTTGGAAAAGCAGTTTGATTTTTTCAAGTTTGATTGTTATTATTATTACTGTAAATAATAATTATTAGTAATCAGTTTTTAGTAATAAATATGGATACTAAAGACAGCTATTATTTCTGTGCTGTTTTAAAACCATGTACATATAAATACACAAAATACTGTCTTTTTATAATAGATGTACTGTAATTTTGAACCATGGCACATACTCCCCCCCCAAAAAAAATGTGGAGGGAATGAGGATGTGTCTTATGGTTCAAAGGTGTGGCACCCCTGAACATTTTAAGTATACTTGTACTATTTGGTTTCAAATATTTTCTTCTTATTTTTTTGCTCTAAAATCCAGGTGTGTCTTATGATCAGGGGTGGCATATGGTCAGAAAAATGCGGTAGCTATATTATTAAGAATAAGATACTAGATAGATCTCAGTTTATATGTTTTCATCAGTCCATGTGAGGACCTATTCTGTCCTTCTCTTCCATTCACAGCTCCTTGACTTCAGGTTCCTGCTGGATCATCCTCTGATTTTTCATGGCATGAGTGGCAAAAATGAAAACACAAAGCACAGTTTGTTAAGAGAAGTGAAGAAAAGCATGCATTGCAAATCCTAATAAGGAATCCCACCATTTGCTGCTAGTTCATCTCCCGTTCCTTAGGCATGTTCTCAAGAGTGACCGATCCCTGGAAAATGACAACCTGCTTGGGAAATTAGAGGAGAAGGGACAAAGGGGAGGGCCCTCCACAAAATAGACCAGCATAGCAGAGGGAACCTCAGACTCAAACAAAACAGGTGTGAAGTTGGAGCAGGGCCAGGCTGTGTTTCATTCGGTTGTACACAGAACTGACTGATCAGTACCTAACGATGACAATGAGGATTCAGGCATTCTAAGGATTTTGAATCATAAAAAATATACATTCTTTATCTTTTCATTGAGGCATCTATTCATGGAGGCATACAAGTGTATTATGAAAAATATTGGCAGGGTGAATGAAAGGTTGTGTTAACCAATCTCACCAGGTATATGTATATTAATCATACACTCAATGTTTATAATCACTCAATGCACTGCTGCTCAACACACAAAGAAACACTACTATACAAACCAAATTCTGATCCATGTAGTATACTGCACACGTCATTTAAGTGTACGCAAGGTAATAGGCTGCATGATATGGTATAGACATAACACAATGTTTCTTTCATAGGTATATTTTGAATTCCACTTTTATCTTTATTATTTCCACCTTTCCCAATGTCTTAAACACTTATCCAGCCATTATTAACATCATTATCATCAATAGGTTATCAAAATCATTGTGACTGGTGTTATAAAATCTACACAAATTCTTCACACAGACAATTGACCATTTTCCATTTTAAACCCTTTCTCTGATTCTTTCCAATGAGAATTTCTATAAATTTTGATTTTTTTTCTGGAGTTCTCTATTCCATTTGGTTGGTTGTTTCACTTCACAGCAGATAACAGTCATACCTTTATCAAAAAAATCTATGATCTATCTCCTACTCAAATTTATCATATATGATCAATGATTATCTTGACCAATGGTAATAATTCTGTTGCTTAAAGACAACTTTATTTGGAAAATTCTTTTTAAAAGTCCCATAATACTTTCATTTCATCATTTCTCCAATCATTAGTTTTCTACAATGATTACTGCTTTCTTCCTACATTTGAAATTTACCAGCTGTATTTTCTATTATAATTCTTATCTAAATGAGTCTCTCTTATTTAGCTTGATTTTGAATGTCTTTAAAATTAGGAATGTGCCTTACAAATCTTTCAAAATGTTAGCCAGTGCTGTTTGGGAATAGAAAAAGAATACAAAATCAAGTCCATGGGTTTAGGTCAAAACAGCTCAGCCAGGGTTTTGAAAGTTCAAAACATCTATGGGAACAGGAGTACCTCATTTTTCTCTTCAGAGCAGCCATTTGGCTTGAATCCAGCACCTTGTGGTTAGCAGTCTAATGCATAACTAAGATTTTCTAGGAGATTGTGTCTGAATACTTTTAAATCACTAGTTTAGAGACTCTTCTTCACAATAACCTTTATAAACCCCTCACAGAGGCACAGGAATCAGCAGTTGTTCCAGAACGCATTAAACTATGCTATAGAACAAGTTTTAGGGCTATATTCTCAAAATTGATGCATTTAGAACTCAATGGTAGATCTCCTGAGAATTAGAGTAGAAGAACAAAAGTATATTGTGAAGTAAACAATATTAACTTTCCTGTTTATCATCTTGATAGATTTCTAATCATGCTTGTGCTGAATTTCCATGTTTTTTGCATAAAGGATCACTGGCCAAAGCAGAAAGATATTGCAAAGAATATTCCAAGGGATCCTAATGTATTTAACTACTGTACTGAAATATGTTATAAAATTAATGTCTCAAAAGTCCTCTAAAGTATTTTCTCAGCAATCCATGACAATAATTTCTTAAACACATGTCTACTCTTACTTCAGAAAATCTTGATCCTCCAGTTACATACAATGGATGCTCATCATTTAGTCTGGAACTTCTGTAATGCTATTCAACCTTCTAGTATGCTAATACTTATTCCAACCTCCTTCATTTTCACTCTGTATTGCCCCTGAATTTCTATGACGTTACATCCTGCTTTCTAAGGAAAATTTCACTGATTATTCCCCTAAATATGGTGTCATATCTCTATTGATTTAATAAAAATAATTTTCACAATTACTTCACCATAGAAAAAGCACCTTCAGTAAGAGCTGTGAGTTTAGCAATACAGTGCTTCTCTTTCACATTCCTTGACTTAGACAGGTAATAGATGTCTTCTTAAGAAATCAGCAATCTTTGATTGAAGCGTTTATCTCACATTCAGAGATATTTATTGCAACTAATGAAGTCTCCTAGAGAAATTGTCCCAGAAGGAATTATTATTCCCAATAGAGTGTAGCTCAAATTTACTGTAACTGAAATGCTAACAAAACAAATTAAAGAAAATCAAGGCTATGACAATCTTCCCTTTCCAAACTCCAGAGCACTTAAATTTATTACACATTGTGTCAGAAGCCAATGATGTTCTGCTATCAAGGAGAAACTTTTCCTTAAAAAAATGAAATAAATTATATGCATGTTGCTTACTCAATGGACTCTGGGATTACAATCAAATGATATTCTTTAGAAGCTAAAACTATATAGAGAATAAAATGATTAGTGGATGGAATAGGTTTAGATTGGGCAGGAAAAAGGGGGGACAAGGACATTTTTAGAACAGTACATTTTTTCCTGTATGGTGCTGCAGTGGTGATCACATGATACCCATGTGTGAAAACACAGAAGTTGATAAGACAGAGTGAACCCTAATATAAAATGCCAGTTTCCATTAATAATAGTATATTTACATTGTGTATCAATTGTAGCTAATGTACCACGGATATGCTAAACATTAATAATAGGAAAATTAAAGTGAGAGGGAAGAAGGTGCATTTTTATTCCTTTTAAAATGGGCCTAGTGGGGCTGAGCCCCGGTGGCATAGTAGTTGTACGCAGGACTGTGGCCCACTGGGATGGAGGTTCGATTCCAGCTCCACGGAGCAAAGGCTAGGCCTCTTACCCCCACCATCTGAGGGCAGTGATGCCCCCCCCCCAAAAAAATGAAAAAATAAAATGGGCCTAGTGATCTACAACCAGTCAGGAAGAATACCTTAACCTTGACACACACTCATTTCCCTTAATGTCTCACAAATTATCTGTACTGTACAGTGAGGAATTTAGTTCTAATAGGTAGAGCAATTTAAAATTAAACAAGATTAACCACTAACTACAGTGGCAAGGATTCTAAAAGTTGGCAGTCCATTATTTAAGTGCATATCTTTAAAATCTATGAACTTGAGTATTAATATTAAAAAGATTAAATTGACCCTATTGTCAGAGACAAAAACTGAATGATAGACTCAGGAAGGAAATTGCAGTCAAAGTGAACATAGTGGGCCTTCCATTGTAAGAGAAAACAACTAGCAGGAACATTATCAGGGACATAAGAAAAAGACTAGTTACACAAAGTTATACAATTTTGTTTCCTCAAAAGTATTTTCTTTGTTGTTTAAAAGATTCAATAGAATATTGTCTTAACATTGACTTAAAATCTTGAAATCTGGATATTATCATGCTCAAAATAAAGCACAGAATATCCAACAAATATTTTAGAAGGAAATTGGGAGCATCTATTAAAGAAAGTTACCAGAAATTCAGGTAGTTTTCAAAAGGGAACATGGCTTGAATGATGTCAGTGGAAAGCTCAGAAGGCTCTTGGCTGAAACCAGAGAAAGACAGTGAGATGCTTACCAATGTTTTAATTACTATACAAAAGCATTTAACTATGTATATCATAACAAATTAGGGATAATATTAAGAATGGAAATTAAAGACCACTGTACTATGTATAAACAAAGTGACAGAAGGGCATACTGTCTGGTTTAAAATCAGGAAAGATGAGCATCAGAGTTGTACCCGTTCATCATACTAATTAAATATAAATGCTGAATAAACAATCTCCAAGAAGCCGGACTATATGAAGATTAATGTTGTGTGGGAATTGAAAAGGCTTATTAATAACCTGAGGTATGTAGGTGACACAACCCTGCTTGCTAAAGAAAGGGGAACTTGAAACACTTGATGATGAAAATCAAAGACTCCAGTCTTAAGTATGGATCATCATTCAATGAAAAGAAAATCAAGCTGAACCCCAGTGGCGCAGTGGTTGTGTGAGGGACTGTGGCCCACAGGGTTGGTGGTTCAAATCTATCAGCAGCTCTTCAGGATCAAGGCTGGGCTGCCTACTCTCATAAGGTCAGTGATGTGGGAAAACAAAAACAAAAAGAAAATCAAAATCCTCACATCTTATACAACACTACGATCAATTGAAAACATATCAGAGTTGTCAAGGATGGCGTTTTACTTGTATTCATAGTGAATATTCATGAAAGCAGAAGTCAACCAATGTATTGCATAGTCAAATCTGCTGAACAAGATCTCTTTAAAGTGTTGAAGAGCAAGTATGTCACTTTGAAGAATAATGTCCACAGCTGAGCCCCGGTGGGGTAGTGGTTGTGTGCAGGACTGCGGCCCACTGGGATGCAGGTTCAATTCCAGCTCCACAGGAGCAAAGTCTGGGCCTCCTACTCACACCACCTGAGGGCAGCGATGCCCAAAAAACCAAAACAAACTAACAAGAAAAGAATACTGTCCACCTGATTGAGTTCTTGGTAATTTCAATCACCTCATGTATGAGAAGATTGGACAATGAATAAGGAAGACCACAAAAGAAATGATGTATTAGAATAGTCGTAGTGGTAAAAAAATTATTGAAAACAGCAAAATATTGAAAAATATTGAAAACAAACATATCTATCTTGGAAGAGATATAATCAGAATACTCCTTGAAAGTGGAGATGGCTAGACTTTGTATCACACACTTTGGTATGTTATTAGGGATGACCATTCCTTGGAAAGGACATCATATTGGTAGAGCGGACGCTTGGTGAAAAAGAGTGAGACTATCAAGGAGATGGATTGACACTGTGGCAACAATAATGGACTCAAAGATAACCATGTGGAGGATTGCACGGCATTGGGTTGTACTTCTGCTGTGGTAGCATTGATATGAGCTGGAACTGAATGGTGGACACCCAACAACAATGTGCCAGAACAAATGTTGTTATATGAAAGGCATCAGGATATTTTAGCTGTGATTAGAAATCATAATACAGAGTAGTTTGGTGAATATATTGGATCATAACTGATAATTTTCTTTAAAAAAAAAAGATTTGAACTTGAAATATTTTTTCTAAATATAAATAGTTTTTTTTTAATTAGCCAAAAAATTCAGATTTTAAGAAATAGGACACATGTTTCTGATCAAAAGAGCAATCTCTAGTCAGTTGCCCAAAATTAAATCTTTATTTCATTATTTCTAATGATAACGCTTTTGGAAAATCGCTTAATCTATGTGCTTATTTTTTACATGTGGAATTAGGCAGATAAAGTACTGAGAGTCGTGCCTGGACAAGGTAATAATCCATTAACTCGAACCTACTAACTTCTTCTGGCTGATTCCTACTTGGCCCTATACTACAGAGGGTTTCTGAGACGACAAATGTTTTCATCATTTCATTGGGTGCTTGTATAACTTTTATCACAATCCTTCCATCCATTTGTTCAAGCACATTTATACATTTGTTGAAATCATCATTTTCAAAGTATTTTCTTTTTCATTGAGCCATTGGTATCGGCTTCTCATCTGTTTCCCTCCCTCTTCACCCTCTCTCTTTCTTATGAACCCTTGATAGTTTATAAATTACTATTTTTTCATGTCTTGCACTGACCAATATCTCCCTCACTCACTTTTATCTTGTCCATTCCCCTGGGAGGGGGTTATAGTTCAATCATTATAATCAGTTCTCTTTTTTCTTTTTATCAGTTACCTTACAGGTATGGCTACTCTCACCATCGGTCCTGAGGGATTTATCTGTCCTGGATTTCCTGTGTTTCAAGCTTCTATCAGTACCTGTACACAAGCTCTGATTTAGACAGATTTGTAAGGTAGAAATGGGATCATGATAGTGGACGGGGGTGGGGAAAAGCATTGAAGAATTAGAGGATGATTGTATGTTTCATCAGGACTATACTGCACCCTGACTGGATAATCTCTCCCCCGTGACCCTTCTATAAAGGGCTGTCCAATTGTCTACAGATGGACTTTGGGTCTCCATTCCATACTTCCCTCATTCACAATAGTATAATTTTTTAGAGGAAGCATCACTGCCCTATGGTGGTGGGAGTAGGAGGCCCAGCCTTTGCTCCTGTGGAGCCGCTGCTGGAATTGAACCTCCATCCCAGTGGGCCGCAGTCCCGCGCACAACCACTATGCCACTGGGGCTCAGCCCACAATGGTATAATTTTATGTTCTGAGTCTTTGACGCCTGATACCTGACCCTATTGACACCTGATGATCACACATGCTGGTGTACCTCTTCCATGTTGACTTTGTTGCTTCTCAGCTTGATGACCACTTGCTTATCTTCAAGCCTTTATGACCCCAGATGCTATATCTTTTGACAGTCAGGCACCATCAGTTTTCTTCACCACATTTGCTTATGCACCAGCTTTGTCTTCAGGGATCAGGTCAGAAACATGAGCGTCAAGAATTCTAGATTGTTAGAATTAAATGACTTTGTGTTGAGGGGGCATTTGAGTCAAAGTTCAATGCGCATCTTCTTCCGTAATACTACACCTATAAATACAGCCACATCGATCTATTTCCCCATCATCATATATGAATATATTTAAATATGTGCATGCCTGTATTTACACCTCTCTAAAGGCCCTTTGTTTCCTAGTACATGGATCTATTTCTTTTTATGTTCCTCTTGTTCCACTCTCATGATTAGTTTTAATTTGGGTTTCAGTAATCCTTTTCAGTTATATTGCCCTTGATCAAGCCCTATCTGACATCTTACACCCTCTTTCCTATTGATTTCAGATCTCTTGTTTTTCTTTTGTCGCTGGCTTTGTTAAAACCCACTTCTTTTCCTCTGCCTCCCCTTCTCCGTGCAACCCCCTGAACAGTCGGTCCTGTTGCTTTTTACTCCAGATTGTTTATCCTGCCTATCTTATCTAGATAGATTTGCAGAGACAATAATATGTACAAAACAAGACAGCAAAACAAAGCAAAAAAAGAAAAAGCAAGAAAGAAACCACGACCAACAAACTATGACAAAAGAAAGAAAAGGCTATAAATAATTCAAGATTTTTTTGTTGACCATTAGGAAGGCTTTTTCAGTGGAGTCTGATGGGTGCCATGCCCTGGTCCCACACTTATTTTTGGTATTCCCCAGGATTTCATTGCTCTGCTCCTTTTGCTGTTCTGCTGCATGGCCTTAATGTTTCACCTCAGTGTGGTAAGGTCAGATCAGCCACAGTTCCCGCACTGTGTCTCCAGGGTTGTCCCCCATAGTGCGGCAGGTCAGTGAGGGGCTCCTTATCTTGCAGTGGCACCAGTCCTATGACCCTCTGTCTGCTTTGGCTGCTCTCAGAGGAAATAATTTCCTCAGGATTTGGTGGGTCAGAGTGTGGTCCACACTCTCTCCCTTCCCCTTCATTTGCTCCTGTGTATTCTGGTCAGTTATGTCCAACTCCCTGAGGTGTAGCTTCAGTGCTGCCCTCTGAAGTGAATCTTTTGGGAGGCAGGGGGAGACTACAAATCTTTATGAGATGCAAAGCCTCTTCTTTATCCTTATAGGTGATAGATGAGTTTGAGTCACTGACCTTGCAGTTAAGAGTCTAACACTTTCCAGAGACACCAGGGTCCTTCTGAAAATTCAGTAGATTTTATTATTTATACACAGCATGATAGAAATGTACTTACATGTTTTAGAGTCATGCTAGGCTTGAGAGTTTGCATAATTGTAGTATTATGGGAAACATTTTAACATTATAAAATATTGGATTAGCATAACATTATAATAAGAAGCTGTTGCTAAAATGGAGATATATTTCTTTTGTGATGGAAAAAGAAATAAAAAGCTTCAGTATATGAATTAGAAGAGACAAAGCTTTAATGCCAGTGGAAGGAGTGTCAGCCATTGCTTAAGCCACTGTGACATGGGGTGGTCAAAATCAGGAGTTTTTATGAGGATAAGCAAACAAGCAGGCTTGCACAGGGGATGTTTACAATGATTTAAATAAAGATTTGGGCAGGAATTCCTCGCAACAGAGCACTAGGTTTAATCCTGTTTCACATCTGGAACACAGGATAGTTTCTTGTTTCTCTCTTTAGGCTGAGACGTTTGCCAGGTTAAAAAAAATAAAACTTCCTCTTCACAAGAAACACTTCCCCTTTACGTGGTTTCAAGGCAAACTAGAGTCTGGCTTTTTGTAACCATGGGAACGTTACAAAAGTGGCTATAGAAAGGATCTAATCAAACGACTATCATAAGTAAGCATGCAATGGCTGTTTTTATTGGTTCATTTCAACAGGCCTCTACACTCTAACAAGAGTAACTGAAGTACTATGCACAAGCCTTCCGGAATAAAAATACATGCACTTTACAACGTTCAGTCATTTATACAGTTTACCACATAAGAAACTAGTACATAAGCATGTGCATATGTAATCTTTGTTTTCAAATCCAAATATTAAGATATTTACGTAATATCTTTTTCTTGCACTTCACTCTTCTGTCCATTACTGTCAGTAAGTCTTTCTGTCAGGGGCAATCAGCTAGTGCTACAGTGGGGCTCTAGTGTTCATAAACAGAGGCCATCTTTTCAGACACAAAGGCGGGGGGGGGGGGACACAGATAAGAAGGGAAGGGGAAAAAGAATAATTTTAAAGAATCAAACACCACTGTGTATCAATTACCCCAGAATAGAAAAATAAATAAAAGAAAGAAACTGAATGTATTTGGAGGGCAAAGGTATAGAGTGATAGAGGTGTCTTCTGCTTGCATGTCTGAGTAAGCTTTCCTTGCAGGATGTCTCATACTCCAATTTGGGATGGTTGTGTAGGAGGAGAAATAACCATGAAACATATTCCTTTGGTAAACAAAGCAAGAGTTCCCCATCTTCTCTCCCCACAAGGGAGATACGAAAATGCCCTTTACAGTAAGTACAATGGGGACAAAATGAGAAAATGTCATGGGCGAAACTGGCTGCTGAAGTCCTCATAGGAGTCGCCATTTTTCTTGGCCAAGGATGTTAGAGTCAATGATCGTAGGGACAGCATGGAAGCCAAGAAGTGGGAAAAAGGGTCAGGACATGTGGAATCAGAGCTAAGATCATTAAATGGAGCCAAAGAGCAACAAAAAGCAAAAAGAACAAAGCGCTGTCAATGAGATGATTTCCTCAATAGGATCCTTGAGTTAGTCCGGATAGACTAGAGGAACAAATTTCAGAGACACGCATACCTATTCCTTATAGGTATAAGGAAAAGGTTTATCTACAAAAGGAATGGGACATGGAGAAAGCATGCCAGTCCAGTCCAGTTCAAAGTCATAAGTCCGGTATTAACCCATATGCTTACAATCAGTGTATAATGTCTGCTTCCGACTCAGGAAGTCACAGGTCAGTCGGTGCAGAATTCTAGCGCTGGCAGGGCTCTTCCCATGGCTCCTCACTTCCAGGG
Organism: Nesogale talazaci; assembly: GCA_004026705.1. NCBI lineage: Eukaryota > Metazoa > Chordata > Mammalia > Afrosoricida > Tenrecidae > Nesogale > Nesogale talazaci. The sequence continues at coordinate 15,452 of PVJH01022097.1, read as the reverse complement.
CTCAGGTCCATCAACAGCATGCCACTCCAGCTTCAGAGGTCTGTCTTCATCAGGGCAAAGCCGTGTGGTCTCTCCGCTGGCTCCTCCAGCTTCTCTGATGCTGCCAGCTTGCCTGTGATTAATCGTCTCTGAAACTAACTCCCAACAACTGGGGAAGATAGCCTCTCATCTTCATGAGGGAAATACCGCGAGATTTCCCAGTCTCAGGTGAAAGCCATGCCCACACAGAGGCTTGATTAACAGGCCAGACTCCACCCCTACATTTCAATTATAAAATTAACATAATCACATGACTGCCACAATCCCCATGAAGAGAAAGGAGTCGAAATTTAGCAGAGGGTTCAGTAAGGACACAGTTCCATACAGAATAATATAGAAGAAGAGGTAACCCTTAACAGAGTTAGCCAAATATAATGATACTCACAACAAATGCACATCTAGTCCTTGCACCAAATTTCTTTGGGACATTGTGACTTCACCTTTACTGTAAATGACACTAGAACTAGATGGGCATCATTGACCTAAAGTAGAAATAAGTAGCACAACGGAGGACATCAACATCCAATTGGTAGAAAACATTTTCAAATAGATTGCTGCATAAGAGCAAATTCAGAACACATACATTATATATGTATATGTGAATATAATCAAAAGGATGAATAGGCATTTGATACATTAAAGACTATGATGTGTGTAATTTAATTTTCATTGCATTCTTTTAAAGCTAAGAATAAAAATCTGAGTTTAAAAATATAATGTGATCATAGGTGCAGTCCTCCAAAACGTACAACCAAATTCATTGCCCTCACATTAATGCTGACTCAGTGATCCCCTGTGGATTTTGTAACTGTCACAGGAGTCAGCCCTCTCCCCCCAGTCTGCTGGTGGTCTGACTGTGGACCATGGGGACCCCAGGTCTCTCTGTAACCGCTGCGCCACCCAGGTTTCTCCACTGCGGTTCTGGTCAACTGGCTGCCTTCTGAATAACTGGGAAAACACCAGTGAGTGCTTTTAGTGCCTTATCAGCTTGTTGAAATATTTAAGTAGGTATACTGTCATTTTGTAAAGCCTTGTTCTTCTGTTTTTTAATACCTTCAGGGAAACTTGTACGTCCCTTAGTATCATTAGTACTTAATCATATGATACTTCTTGAGCTGTTTGATTGTTACCTAGTAGTTTTTGCTAGAATTCTATTTATTTTTTGTGTGTATTTTCTTTTCATGCTTCCTGCATTATTCATTATTTTGCCCATAGAAACTTTCAATATTATAACTATGGGCTTTCATTCCATTGTGTTAGATATAATGAGCACATCTTTTCTTTTGGCTTTCTAACTAGTCCTTGACACAATTCATTGTCACACTTTGTCTCACTGAGTTGCCTTTGATATTGTCTGTTTAGTTGTTTCATCTCATTCTGTTTACTTGCCTTAGAAACTCCATGATTAGAAGCAAATTTCTGAGGCTCTCCTGACATCTGCTTTGTGATTTTCTCTTCCCTGTCTTTTTAATGCTCTTTGTTGGATCTTTCTCTTTCTTGCTGTTTTAGATTCTTTATGTCACCCCACAGCTCATCAGATTTTCTGTCGTGAGTGCTCAGTGTGTCACATCTATTCTAGAGATGCTCTCGAGATGCCGTGAGATATAAGCTAGGTATGGAGCCCTGGTGGTGCAGTGGTTACATGTTGGGATGGGATCTGCATGGATGGCCGTTCAAAACGACCTGGAGTTCTGTGGGAGAATACTGGACTTTCCACTCCTGTAAACAGGTACAGTCTCTGAAATCCACAGGGGTCACGGGGAGTTCACATCAACTCAAGGGCAGTAAAGTATTCAAGGTACTATTTTGATTTTGGTATTTTAATTATAATTTTCTTCTGTTTCAACCAGACCTAGAGAAATTGATGGTCTTTCCATCGTCTGTCCCCTTGTCTGGTGTTAGCTACTTATATAGAATGGACTTCTCCTCTGTTTCTTCCAAATGGTATAATCTATTTTATTTATGTATATTATATCTTGAGAAGTCCATGTATATAATAGATGTTCACTTTGTTGAAAAAATAGTTGCAGTGAATATATTATTGAGCTTGAAACATTGTATCATGCCATTTGCAGTTTCTGTTTCATAATCAAGGTAATATTATCCAAGAACTTTTCTTTCTCTTTTTTTTCAACTTTCACATTTCAATAGCAATGTGTTTTGATTTCGTGTTTGATCAACCTCAGACTTAAGATGCTAGGGAAATTCTTCTATTTCTTCATCATTAGCTTAAAGGTTAATGCATAGATTTGAATAATGGTTAAGATTGACTGCATATTTTTTGAAATGGGTATTGATATTAACCTACTATTAGAAAGTGTTGTACTTCATAATATTGCAATAAAATTTTGGTGATAAACGTGACATAATTTTCCTCTTTTATTTGTAATTCCTAACATATTAAAGCATATAACTGTCGAATTCAAAATGACTAATACCAGCCCATTTCAACTGACTTATGCTTAGGAATTTGAGCTTTATGTGTTCTTTTTCATTTTAGACATTTTCCAATTTTACTTGATTCATACTCCATACCATCCAAATTCTAACTACTAATAGTTGTCTGAAGCAATTTCTTCTCACTTTCAATCATGTTCTATCAGCACATGTACCTCAAAAAGTCTTTATTCTATCTCTATCATGACAGTCAGCTCTACTTTGAGAAGGCACTTTTTCCTCAAACCTATTTTGAGTGCCTTTTGGCTTGAGGGGCTCATTTTCTGGAACCATATCATAAGAATATGCTGCTATTCGTGAGCATTTCATTATTTGTTAATCTTCTGTTGTTGTTCAAAAGGTTTACAATGACTAATTCCTAAGAAATTTTGGTTGTTTTTCTACTATTTACAATACAAAAGTTGTATCACACTGGGTGAGGATGCTTTCTTAATGTAATATATAATCATTGCTTAATGGATTAGTCACTGTATTAAAAAGGACAGCACAAAGGGCAGCATATAAAGAGATTTGAGAATAACTAATTTGCAAAATTTATCTAAATCCTTTTTTCTTAGTTTTCCCCTAAACTTAAAAAATAACATCTAATCATTTCATATTGTAAGGTCCACATGTATATATTTAAGATCATATCTGCTTCAAATATTAGTACTAAAATTAATTAGAAACACATTTATGCTACTTAATCATTGTAATTGTGTTAGGTTTGTTTGTCTAGAGAAGGAAAAGTAGTGAAGCTTGAATGCGTATGTGTATAGAAAGATATTTACCTAAAAATAGCTCATGTCATTGTGGATGTGGGTCATTGCAGTGGTCAGGTGTTAGCTGAAGGCATCACTGTGTTCTTGTGCAGGAAGATGAGGCAGGTAAGCCACCGATTGATGGATGCAGAGCTGTCTGATTTAATGTGAGATCAGCTGGATGAATTCTCAGACAATAATCTGCTGACGGCTTTTGCCATCAGCTGGTGATATATATGTAGATGGGTCAACCAGATGCAGGATGAAAATCCAGCAGTAGGACTAGGCTACCTTCCATACACTGTCGATTTACAATAAGAGCAGGTTCTACCATAAATGAAAGCTCCTTCAATCATAGCAAGGCTGTGATCTGCTTAACAAGATCTATTCTTCCCACAACTGTGTGGCTCTTTCAGAGAAGATCCCATCATGGAGTTTGCCACACTATGTTAGATCATATCATGAAAGAGTATCGATCCACCAAAGTGGAAATGAAATCTATCACAGTAATTGTAGCAAGAATTTTTTTTAAGTTTCTAAGCAAGAACAGAGATTTTGGATGAGAGATAATAACTACAGTTCACTTAAAACATTTTCTCATGGTAATTACTGTTAGCATTGTTTTAGGGGTTAAACAGATAATCACAAAAGTTTCCACTTTTATCACTTTCGCATTTACCAGTGATCTGCACCTCCAATTCTTAAGGCTAGGCTCAAACTGAGGAAAGAAAGTAGTTTGCTTGTTGTTATCATTTCATAAATAATAACCTGTTATTCATATATATATTTTGCTTCATTGTGCCTAAGTAATAAAAAAGAAATACCTATAACAGCAAAAATGACTAGAATAATAATTTATCTTTAATCATTACTTTAAGAGTTGCTATTAGCAAAATAGTTTGTTGATAAATCACAGAATTGTCCACAGGAATATATAGGACTTATTAGCAATCTTCTCTCACAGATTCTCTACAAAATCAGTACATATGTTCTGGTTCTTAATGTGGATTACATCATTACTTTGATCATTTTCACCGATTTTTAGAACAATAGAAAGCTACAGACCATATACTATAACATATAAAATATAATACCTATCTAAAGTTTTAAAATTGTTTACAATTACACATTGAATTATATTCGGTACTGTTTTACATCTAGCCACATTTATCTTAGGGAATTTAAGTACCTTTCAAGGAGAACAATTTCTGGATTCTCCATCGTATCTGCTGAGTCTTGATACTATAAATAATAGGGTTCATCAAAGGTGGAAAAAGGATATAGATGTTACCCATGAGAACATGAACCAATGGTGAGAGGTGTTTCCCAAAGCGATGTACCATTGTCAGACCAATAATCGGAATGTAGAAAACCAAGACTGCAGAGATGTGAGATGCACATGTCTGTAAGGACTTGATCCTCTCGTCCCTGGATGCTATGGCTAAGACTGTATGCAGGATCATGATGTAGGAAATAAGTATGAGAACTGAGTCCAACAAGAGGGTGATGATTACCAGAAATAGAGCATAGATGCTGTTGAAACGTATGTCTGAACAGGCAATTCGAAGTAAGTCTTGATGCAGACAGAATGAGTGAGAAAGCATGTGGGGACGACAATAGTTTAAGAACTTCAAGCGAATTATGACCGGAGGTATGAGTAAAGAACTCCTACCTAAAATAGCAATCCCAATTTTTATGATTTTGTCATTTGTTAGGATGGAGGAATAGCGCAATGGGTTGCAAATAGCAATGTAGCGGTCAAAGGACATAGCAAGAAGGACAGAGGATTCCATGAATGACAGACCATGGATGAAGTAGGACTGTGCAATGCAGAAATCCAGGCTGATTTCTTGAAGCAGCCCCAACAGGATTCCCAGCACCGTGGGCACTGTGGACAAGCCCATGCACAGGTCGGTCAGGGCCAGCATGGCCAAGAAGTAGAACATGGGCTCGTGCAAAGTTGGCTCGGTTCTGATCACATGAAGCACCATGCAGTTTCCCAGGAACACCATGGCATAGACGGAGGAGAAGGGAATGGCGAGCCAGACATAGTCAGCTTCTAGGCCAGGAAAACCAGTCAGAGCAAAGTTGGAATCACTGAGGTTAGAGATGGAGGTCATGGACGCTACTAGAAAAATGAGAATATTCCTGCAGAGATATAGTCACTTGGATGAATTCCTGATCCTCAAATGCCTAGTGGTCATCTTCTGCTTTTCATAATCAATCATACCATAATGCATTATCCTTTAGTGCCATGAACTCAAAAAAATAGAGCGTTTTCATATCCCTTAATTAATTGTCTTTGTGGGGAGGGGCAATCTATAAGGCAGACAAAATTTCTTGAGTTAGTGAGTCATGCCCAGAAAGCACAGTGTTTTATAGGAAACAGTAACAGTAATGGGCACTTGGGATTTTCACATGAAACTAGCCTTAGGGGAGTCTCTGATAATTCCTGAAAGAAAGCAATGTATGATCACAGGGCCTCATGTTGTCATAAATGACATTAGTACATTAGGGAATATGAGTAGATGGGTTATTTTCTTTGGGTTACAACTTTTCCTTCTACTACCCCCAAAGGGTCATAAGATCCCCATGGAAACAACTGGCAAATAAAATATAACTTTGAAGAGCATAAAATGTTCGGAGGAAAAATTTAATGAACTTAATTAAATTAGAATGTTTTGCATAGACCACCGTAATCTAGAAGAATCCCATGATCTAGGAACCTTTTGAAATTGCACTGTTCACCCTCTTTATTTTTGTGGTTCTCTAGGTACTGCAAAAGAATTATGTTCACATTGACTATCACAGTATTTCAATACATAAGGTGGCATAAATAGCATGCATTTCAAATTAAGCATTTTCAAACTATTACATTAATACTTGATAATGTATTAATAGTTAAGTATTAAAATACATTCATATTGATAAGTTTTATTTATTACTTTATTTAACATTTAAAAGTGAGCTAGAATCAGTCTTTTGAAAAAATTACATATTTTGAATATTCATGTAGTGGTGTGGCAGACTAGTCTGAGCTCTGTTAGCTGCAAAGTTTTGTACACTACCACATATGATCAGCATTACTTCATATTAAGTAGATTAAAATAAAATGACATCAATTAATTTGCTTAAGAAATTCTGTGAATTATTTGAATTTTAAAGATTAATCCTAGGACTTCAGAATGCAACTGCAATTTCACAGGTGACTACCAAAATAAGTTGTATACCTGGGTAATTATAAGAAATTCTGAGTGCCATTACTTCTGTTCATAAGAAATACAATATTCAAAATTATAAGAAAATACGTAAATGATACAAGCACTTAGAGAATATTTGAAATGTACCACTGAACACTAAACATGTAATGTGGAATTGGGAGCTAATTAACAAGACAAATATGGATTAGAATTTTTAATGAAATCACAAATTGCATGTGCCTTTAAATTTTTTTCAGTCATACAATAAAATTGCTAGTAATTAATCTGGAGTTTTCAGTAATAAATCAAGGAAAGTCATAAAGTACCCCTAAAATGATGATCCAAGCTAGGAGATAAATTATGTACCATTTTTGTAAAGGCTTGTCTGACTTCTAAGGAAAAGACCTGCTTTTTTGACTGAAGATTTTTTACTCATGTGCCTAACATAGATTTAATTATATTTTGATACAACTATTTTTCAACATTCACTTTGATGCAACTATTCTTCAACATTCATTATGATTTGAAAGTCTTTGGTTTTTTTTTTTGTTTTGTTTTGTTTTGTTTTTAAAGTCTTATAAACATCCTAAAACTGAATTTAGGTTTTTGGCTGCAGAATAAGAGGTTCTATTCTTTCAAAATAAAATGAGTGGTTTTCCAATTTGAGTTCTGATACATAATTTAGAACCATTATTCTCTTACTAACAACAATAACTGAAGGAAACTGAGCAAATTAAAAATCAGCAATTTTTCCTGCAACCTTCATGAAATGGATTCAGAGGAGGTAAGTATCACACAGGAATTGGCAAAGAGATTCATACTGAGAATCACAACCATGATGGGCTTATGTGAAGGAAAAATAGAGTGTGTAGACAGCTCTAAGACATCACACCCGGCACAGATTTCTTGCCTTCACTGGTCAGCCTGCCTCAGAATCTGTGCACTTCCCGATGGGAATTCCTCTCTGTATTCTGTACCTCATTATCTTGTTTGGCAATTCCCTGCTTCTTGGCATCATCAAATCTGAAAGAAGCCTCCATGAGCCCATGTGTCTCTTCCTGGTAATGCTTGGAGCAACACATATTACTCTCAGTACATGCATCCTACCCAACAAGGTGAGATAAAATCAGGTTCCATTTACCAGAAATATATTTTGAAACCTAAGTCTGAAGATCATCCACACATTCCAGCTAATTGAGTCAGGTTGATACCTATGGCTGTGGTCCTTGACTTCTCTGTGGCAATCTGTGATCCTTGAAGACATGCAACTAGTTTTTGATGCCTTGACACATGCAGCTATTTTTGCTCACCTAGGATTAACCCATATTGGAGTTGGGGTGTCCTTCAGAGCCAACCTCCTTACAGCACCAGGTTCCAAAATCGTCATAGATTAACTGAAATTCTACTCAACTGCTGTGGTTTCCCACTCATACTGCGAAGATATGGCCGTTGTGACGTTAGCAACAGAGGATGTCCAAATGTCTATGGTCTGTTGGTGGTTTTCATTTATATCTTCCTCGAGTTTTATCTCTTGACTTTATTCTCCTTCTTTACAAACAACTTTGTATTCCATGTCCCAACCCACATACATATTCATCTGGCCAATCTTTACTAACTTGTATCACTGTTGCCCAAGCCTGCAGTTTATGTGACCAAGACATTAGAAATGGTGTTCCTAAAATTTCAACTCAAAGGACTGTCTCTATTTCTCATTTAAATCACTTCATTTTTTTTTTATTCTGCAAAATCTTTTTTTTTTTTAATTCATTTTATTGGGGACTCATACAACACTCATCATAATGTATACATACATACATATGTTGTGTCAGTAGTTACATCTTTTCTGGGATGGGGTGGGGTGGGGTTCTTCTTCTTCTTTTTTTTTTTTTTTTTTTGATTTGGGAGAAGTAAGCCAGTTTTATAGGGCAAGCAAGCTTAGGCAATTAGCATATCGTGATCTTCAAAATTAACAAGTGAATGGCAGCACAGCTGCAAGTCAGGCTTGGAGATGAGTGATCTCGAACAGAGTGGCACACACGACTAGTATGTGATAAGACCCTCTGCCTCCATGAGCTGAACTTGTAGCCAATGACGGGTAAGATCAGGAGCACTCTTTACCAACCTAAGACAGGCCATGGTGACATTAGAAGGCCATTGACCGATGATGGGTAAGGACTGAGTGTGTGTCCTGACAACCTAAGACAGGCGAAGCTCCCGGGAGGATATTACATGAAAAATAAAAAAGGAGGACCTGTCAGGAGCCGTCCGGCCCAGACATGCTTGACCTGGCTACAGGCCGGATATGCCTGAACTCTGTTGCAGTTTGTTGCCTGGGGTTTGTAGTTTGTCGCCTTTGTAACTGTAAATCACTTCATTTTAAATGGCAAAATATCCCTGTAAAAATAGCACGTTCCAGTGTAGTAACAATGAAACATCCAATGTTCCTCTAGTTTCTAAATGCCCCTTCTCCCTGCCACCCACTATCATGATCTCAATTCTACCTTACAAATCAGGCTACATCAGAGGATGTTCAATGGTACAAATAGAAACTGGAAACACAGGGTATCCAAGACAGAAAAACCCCTCAGGACTGGTGGTGAGAAGGGCAACAATTGGAGGATGGAGGGAAGGTAGAGTAGACAGGGGGGACAGATTACAAGGAGCTACATATATCCTCCTCCCTGGGGGACTGACAGTGGAAAAGTGGGGAAGGGAGACATTGGATGATGTAAGGTATGACAAAATAATAATTTATAAATAATAAAGTGTTCATAGGGTAGGAGGAAGCAGGGAGGGAGGGGGAAATAAGGAGCAGATACCAGGGGTTCAAGCAAAAAGGAAGTGTTTTAAGAACCAAGAGGGAAACACATGTACAAAAGTTCTTGACACAAAGAATGTGTTTGTGTATTGTGATAAGAGATGTATGAGCCCCCGATAAAGTAATTATATATATGTGTGTGTATGTATGTGTGTGTGTGTGTGTGTGTGTGTGTGTGTGTGTGTATATATATATATATATATATATATATATATATATATATCTGGCTAGACCAGAGAATGTACACTGGTACAGATAAGAACTGAAAACACGGAATCCATGAGAGATAAGCCCTCTCAGGACCAATCAAGTGAGAATAGAGATACCAGGAGGGGAAGGAGAAGCTAGGGGAAAAAGGAGGATCCGGTCACAATGATACACATATGAGTCCCTCCCAGGGAGACAGACAACAGAAAGGCAGGTAAAGGGAGACAAAGGTCAATATGAGATATGAAAAAAATTATAAATTATCAAGGGTTCATGAGGGAGGGAGGGAAGGAGGAAGGGAGGGAGAAAAATGAGAAGCTGACACCAAGGTTCAAGTAGAAAGAAAATGTTTTGCAAGTGATAATGGCAACATACATACAAATGTGCTTGGCACAATGGATGCATGTATATATTTTCAAAAGAGCTCTATGAGACCCCAATAAAATGATACAAAATAAAAATTCTATCTTTGAAAACGTGTAGCGTTTCAAGAAAGATGTGGTGAGATAATAGCTTCCCATTAAGACAACATCTAACGCAAGTTTCTATGATTTAGTAGCAATCTATTCTTACTTTCCTATATGCATTTACTACATAGACTGAAGAAGAGAGTTTGATTCTTGGATAGACACACTATTTCCATTTATTTTTCAGTTTTCTTAGTTTCATTACTGTTCTCTGTGAAGATCAAAATGGTAAGATATGACAAAACACTGATAACTCATAAAGTATTGAGGGTGGTGGGGCAAGCGGGAGTGGAGGGGGGAAGGGATGAAACTGATATCAAGGACTAAAGTGGAAAAGCGGAGGCTGGAGAATGATAACGGCAGCAGGTGTGCGAAGATGCTTGGCACAGTACATGTATGTATGTCTTATGAAAATGATGCTTACTTTTCTCCCCATTTACTAGAACCCACTCAAACTAAGAAAATATAGTGATAACATGTGAGGGATTCTATTGAAAATATTATTATTAATTCAGCTTGAAAAAATGTCCATACCTTAAATTTCTTCAACAAAAGCTCTGTGGGATGCAGATAGCAGCAATGGTCATTAACATAAAAAAAACCAAAAAGAGTTATTAACCTTAGGGATTGGAGCCCATGGGCATGGGATGAATTTTTATCCATGCTATCCACAAATCACACTTAAAAGGTGATGTCAAATATTAAATTGTGGATTGTGGAAAGATAATTCACCACTTTTTCAATTCCTCATGAGAATTGCATCATAGTCATGCTCAATTGCTGATACCGTGTTTGTCTTATATTTGCTTGCTGGAAAGAATTTTACCAAGAAAATTTTTGCATTGTCACTCTAGCATATAAGTAAATTCAGCTAAGAATGTTGGAGAAGTGAGACAGTACGTAATATAATAGTGTTCTGATATCCGAGAAGAAAAATGTGTAGTAATAGACTAAGGGAAATATGGATTTTTCCCCAAAAATGTCACAAGCAATCCTTTCACAAATATTAATGTAGCTGTCTGAATTTGACCAAGAAGATGAGGAATATAACAAGCAATGTTGACCTTCTGATTAAGGTGAGTATGCAATACTGATATAAAAACAGAAGAAACTTATAGATTAACAACTTTTTTTACATAGGTCAGCTTTTTACTTCCTAATAGTTGTGCAGCTATAACCCCAGCCAAAAACAAAACAAAACAAAACAAAACAAAAAGCAAATGGCTTTTTATCTCTATTAAATTTTGTGTATTCTTTGTATTAAAAACATCTGGGAAAAAAAAAAACATCTGGGAAAATTGAAGTACTAGATTTAAGGAACCAAAACCAACTCGTTGCCATAGAGTCTATGCCGCCTCATACGGACTCTGTAGGACAGACTAGTAATGGCCCTGTGGGCTTCTGAGACTGCAAATTTTAATGGGAGAAGAAAGCCTCATCTTTTTTCACCAACTTGAAGAGAGTTGATATTTATTTGCTCTTAATCAGAGGTTCTTGGGACTGAGCAATATTGTCATGGGGGAATGTAAAGAATGAGTAGAATGAGTACCATAGAGAGAAACACAGTGTCCAGGTTTTTATGTCAATAAAGAAAACAGGTAAGAGGAAAAACAAAATTCACTGTTTTACATGACAAAAAATTAAAAAAAAGTTCTTTAATGAGAAAATAGAAAATACACATATATGAACTGAGAAGTACCCCTTTAAAGTTAATTTTCAACTAATTAATAGAAATATTTTTTCTTTTGTTTCCTCCCAGAATAGTGAACTTAAAGTTCTATAGCAAAGGGATTATTGCAGAGGTTTGAAATTTTACACTAGAGTGGAGTTGTAAATTTAAAAGAAAGACAGAAAATGTTAACAGGAGTAAACCCAATTTCTGTTACAACAAATGTTAAAACTTGAAGCATATTTTGACATCTGGAAAGAACTAGTACCTAAAAAAATATACGGTACAAGTTTAGGGAGAAAGTCAGTGGACAATCAAATTAAGAAGTCAGTTTTCAAAGTAGAATTAAATTAGGATGATTATAAATTGAAACATAACTGAGAAAAACAAATTGCCAGAGGAGAAGAATATTTCTTGATACTGAGGTTAGGAAAGGATGGTGGAAGTTTAGTGTGTGTGAAATCGTAACCAATATTTTGTAACTGAAAAAAGAAAACTTTATTCTTTTGGTGTACTTGAAGATTTATGCTAAAGCATAGTTGTCAAATGAGCTAAAAATAAAATACTTTTTCAATATGCACTAGTATATGTGTGATATTTTTATATTATCAGCTATATTCATATTTCACAAAAATAATTTTGTTGAACACAAGTAAGTACCATGTACATATCAGTAAAAATATTCTATGCTGATAAATTATTGAGATTACAGTTTTTATCCTTTTGTCCTTCATTTTGATGTGGATTTAAGTTTAGAAAAAAATATTTTCCATTAAATATTTTGTTGTTCCATGATGTTAATCACAAGTTGCACAATGTAACAGTGTTCTTCAAAATCCACCATTCCTCCAAATCTTTTCCTGCTTTCTGAGCTTTATCCCTGGAAAAAGACAGTCCTTGTGAAGTCTGGTGGTTGATTGTTTCAAGTACTTCAGGCCTCCCTGAGGTTTCTGTTGAGTTCAGTTCAGTGTTTGAAGGGTTAAAAAGTACAGTAGTCTTGGAGGTTCCACCAGTACTTGCCACAACACTAAGGCTTGTGCTTCTTATTGTTTTAAGTTTTGTTCTACAGTTGTTTTTTCAATTCTAGAAAGAACCTTCTACTGTCATCCCTTTCAGAATGATTGGCAATGGTCATGGAGCTACGATCATGTGGTTTCAGAATTCTGGAGGATGCGCTATATGTTGTCCATGTGTCCTTTGAACTGTTTTTTTTTAATCATGGTGACTTTATTTTATTTTATTTTATTGGAGGCTCTTACAGCTACTACAACATTCTGTACATCATTTGTATCAAGCACATTTGCACACATGTTTCCACATACATTTCCCAACATTTTCCACTTGACCTTTGGTACAAGCTCCTCTTTAAAAAAAAACAAAAAACAAAAAAAACCTTCCCCTTCCCCCCCCTTTTTTATGAATCATTTTATTGGGGGGGGGTCATACAACTCTCATCACAATCCCTAACAACATCAGTTGTATGCAGGCCACTTTTACACACCCATTGCCATCATCACTCTCAAAACATTCTCCCTCCCTCCAGGCCCCCATTATCAACTCCCTATATTACCCTTCCTCCCCGCCTCTAGTTCCCATGCTGCCTCCCACCCACTATCATGACCCCAATTCTACCACATAAATCCAGCTAGACCAGGAGATGTACAGTGAAGTTGGAAACATGGGAAACTTAGGATAGAAGATCCATCAAGACTAGTAATAGACATGGTAATACCAGGATGGTGGAGGGATGAGAAAGAGAGAACCAACTTCAGGGATTTACAAGTAGCCTCCTCTTTGGGGCATGGACAACAGGGAAGTGAGTGTTGGGACACATTGTATAGTGTACAGGATGAAAAATAAATTGTGAACTGTTTTATGTATCTTTGATTTTCTTCACTCTTCACTGAGCAAGAAAAGTCCTCTCAACACACTTTCCATGGTCATTCACACACTATTATGACCTCAGTTGCTAGTCCTTAAGTCAGGCTGTAGAACAATGTCTTTGAGAACTATGTTTCTGGGGCTGAGCCCCAGTGGCATAAGTGGTTGAATGCCGGACTGCAGCCTGCAGGCTTAGTGGTTCAAATCCAGCTCAGCGCCAGGTAGCTTCCACAACCACCAAAAGGCAGTGATGCTCACAAAAACAAAAACCAAGAACTATGTTTCTGAACCTCTCAATCCAACCACTCATTCATTCAAGAATTTAGAATGTGGCTAATAAGTGGTATTAGAATAGTTTTCTTTAGAAATAAGCATAGTGACTTTCCTTTTAAGCCATTGTTCTTTCAAACACAAAAGTCAGAGAAATAAATTTCCTATGGTTTAACTCATGCAGCAAATTTTAGCCATTTAAAATATTTTTGATGTATAGCATAACCAGTTTTAATTGTACTGTTTATCTTTAACATATATGATTTTATCTAGTGCAGTGAGAGCATATTTTCTTAGGGTTCACTACTGGGCTACTATGTTGGAAATATCCTGGTGGAAGTTCTGTTCTAACCTACAAAAGCTGAAGTAAACATTTAGGTTTTCAGAGGCTTTTCTTTATAACTTGATATCTGCCCAAAAAGGACATGCAATTCTCTTTTAATGAATTTCTAATGAACTGAGAGCATGAAAGAGGTTTCTTAAATAATAAAAAAGAAGCATAGATGACACTACAAGTAAGCCCCCAAAATGATTAGAAAACTACACATATTCAACAGCATATTCTTCAGTGAACAGACATAAATGCTTACACACTAATTGTCAGTAAGTTGTATTTGCATGTTGAATTAGGTGTTTGTATAGACTTTTGTTGAAAGAGAGGAAATGAAGATGTGTGAGAATGAGATAAGGCATCCAGATGCAGAAAACCACAAATGAGGTGAGCTGCTCTGGGAGTCATTCCTTATGCATGTAAATGTTATACAAAATACTTTTCAAAATGCCACTGAAGCTCTCTAATTCTATAAATTTCTGTAATCTACGTTTTCTTAAAGGTAGCTGAAGAGAACACCAGCACTGAAGCACCAGCTTGAATCGGGCTGTTCTCAATCATGATGTCCAACCTCAATGTCACCATCTTCACGCCCTCCCTGCTAACACTGATGGGTATTCCTGGCTTAGAATCTGTTCAGTGCTGGATTGGGATTCCCTTCTGTGCCATGTACATCTTTGCCCTCTTTGGCAATTCCCTGCTTCTTGTCATCATCAAATCTGAACGAAGCCTCCACGAGCCCATGTATCTCCTCCTGGCGATGCTCGGAGCAACAGACATTGCTCTCAGCACTTGCATCCTACCAAAAATGCTAGGAATATTTTGGTTCCGTTTACCGGAGATCTACTTTGACGCCTGTCTCCTGCAAATGTGGCTCATCCACACCTTCCAGTGCATTGAGTCGGGCATTCTGCTGGCTATGGCCCTGGACCGCTATGTGGCAATCTGTGATCCTCTGAGACATGCAACCATTTTCACCCATCAGCGTCTGACTCAGATTGGAGTTGGAGTAAGTCTCCGAGCTGGCCTCCTTGTAGCTCCGTGTCTCATCCTCATCAAATGCAGGCTCAAGATCTACCGGACCACCGTGGTCTCCCACTCGTACTGTGAGCATATGGCCATCGTGAAGTTAGCAGCTACAGACGTCCGAATCAACAAGATCTATGGTCTGTTTGTGGCTTTTGCTGTTCTAGGATTTGACATCATCTTCATCACACTCTCCTACGTCCGCATCTTTGTCACTGTCTTCCACTTGCCTCAAAAGGAAGCAAGACTCAAAGCCTTCAACACCTGCATTGCTCACATCTGTGTCTTCTTGGAGTTTTACCTCTTGGCTTTCTTCTCCTTCTTTACACATAGGTTTGGATTCCACA
>PVJH01022096.1:0-37293 GCA_004026705.1 Nesogale talazaci | reverse complement strand
GAGAACAAAAATTAGGGACACTCCAGGAGGAAAACAAAATAGAACAGAATTAGGAATGTGTATTTTGCGAGCTCTAATGCTAACTGTAAGTGTCCTTCCATAATGAGGTATATTCAATTGTCCCAAGTGTCTGGAATTTATGTCTCCTCATAAAACCTGTGAAATAGAATAAACTTGAGGTCTAAGATCAAGCTTCATTGAAATCATATGAGGTGTTCTTTAAAGGCTGTTGCTGGAAATGCTATAGAAAGGATTTATGCGTTGGGTGGAAAGTCCTTTTTAATAAGCCACAAAACCTTTGATCTAAATTTGAAAATCTGGCCCCAATTCATACACAATATCTTTTCAGACTTGCCAGAGAAGTAGGTAGCATTCCAAGCCTCCTGGAGACCCCAGGGCTCAGAGCTTGCTCTTGTTTTATTTCTAGTTTTACACCAATTGGTTTATAAACAAGTAGAGAAAGCACTCTCTAAAATCATACATAGCAGTGTGCTCTCTCCCTCTCCTTAGCACTGTCAGGTGGGGCTGATGGCTAAGAGGTGGTCTGCTCGCCCTCTGGTAGGGGAATCAAACCCACCAGCTTCTCCAGCGGTATCTGTGAGGTTAGCTGCTCCCACAAAGATTTACAGCTAAGAATGGACTGCATGGAAGTGGGGGTTTTGGCTAACTCTTCTACTGGAGTTAGTGAGGCAACTAAGTCTGCTGTCATGTAAACTCTGGAGTAATGTAATAGTTAACGGAGCCAGCTGACCTCAGGGATGTACTCTGTGTTGGCTTTTAATCAGCTTGATAGCTAGATTTTGGAATTGTACTCATATTTACTTTCCTTGCTTAAATTTCTCAGTTCCTTAAAACTCCCCAGGATCTGGTGACAAGAGAGAAACTGTTCTGTTCCCCATCTTTTCCAATTCACACCAACAGCACATGTGGGGGCCCAGAGATACCTCCCGATGGAAAGAAAGTCCCTTTTAGGATATTTGGAAGAGAAACAACACAAAAAAGGATGGGAGTTGGGGTGGGGGATAAGACAGACATCGACTGGGATATATGATAGTGTAAACCCCATCCTCATGGATTTTTAAACTTATGTATTTAATTTTTATTTATTATTATTTTTTTACAAACAACCTTGTCACCCTCAAAGTACTCTCCATTATGCTTAATACATTTTTCAAATCTGAAATTTTGGAAACGTTTTCTAGACTCATCTGTTTGCATGGCTGACAGTACCTCTCTCTTTTTGTTTTCTTCACCTCTCTTATGTCATGGCTGTCCTTTCACGTCCCTCTGCATTTGCAGAAACAAATGAAGTTGCATGGAGTGAGGTCAGGTGAGTCAGTTGCATGGGGTAAGAGAGACATGCTGTTTTCCCCCAAAACTCACATACTGAGCAGTGCATTGCCGTGGTGACAAAACCAGTCCCCCATCTGCCACAAATCAGGTCCTTTTTGTTGCACACTGATAGGCAATCTTTTCAGAATCTCTAAATAGAAAGCTAGATTAACAGCCTGACCTAGTAGAATGAACTCCAGATGCATTTTCATCTGTTCAGAAGTTGACAGACACCAGAATGAGGTTTGTCATCAATCGACATTTCACCTTTTTTGAAAGAAGTAAACCATTCATACACTTGAGTTTTTCCCATAAGCTGTGTTTAAAAATCACAACCATTTCTGTGGCATTTTTCCTGAGCAGGAAAACAAAATCTCACAGCCCCACGCTGTGCTCTGAAATTGGCCATCACAAAAAGCAAGATTGGAGTGAAAAGGTTTTTATTAAAAAAACTCACTGTGACCAGAGAGAACCTTCCCAGGTGACACCCTTGGGTGCTCTAAGAGCAAGCTGCTTGATACTTGCCCAACAGGAAAAATGGATACTATAAAAACTGGACTCTGCCCAGCACAATTCCAGTTGTTTGGGGAATCTCCCTTCATAGAATTACTTCTATTTCCAGCTAATTTGGGGTTCTTCCCAAGTAATTCTCAAGTCTTCATGAAATGGAACACTTAATAAACCACCCATTTCTCTTTTTTAATATTTAGCGCTCCCATTTTATTCACTACTGTACAACCAGTATCTTGCCTATAGTTGCTTGTCTGATGAGATAAAATATTTGTTTGACTGATGAGATAAAATATTTGTCAGATATGTCATCATTAAGGCCAATCTAACTTCTTTAATGAATTGAATTGAATTTCCTGGTCTACCTCTGTCACTTACCTGAAACTGGGATCCTTGAAATCAATGTCTTGCTTCTTCCAGGCACTTTGGGACCTTATTAGTAAGGAGTAGTTCAGTAGTATCCCCTATTTAGTGATTGATCACATGTGTTAGTGTGGGTTGACTAGAGAGAAAAATTCATAGGCACTCATGTGTACAGTACAGAACTTTATATCAAAGAGCAATTGTACATTAATAAAACATCCCAGCCCTGTCCAGGGTAAGTCCATAAATCCGATACTAGCCTATATGTCTGTTAACACTCTACAAATTCCTCTTAAGACTCACGCAGCACATGTAGTGATGCCAAATTCAGGAAGAAATATCACAGGCCAGTGGGTGGAAAGTCTTGTGGATCCAGTGGCATAAGCATCTCAGTGCTGGCATGTATATGTTTCCATGTGACTCCTCTCACTCCAGGCTCTGGCTCAATCAGTGTAGCTTCATGTGGCTTGTCAATAGGAATATCTTGCAGGGGATGAAAGTTTATGGCCTCCAATGAGCTATTTATCTCATGGCACCTCCAAATGAGGTCATCAAGCTGTAACCTGATTGACAAGCTAAACTCCACCCCTTCCTCAAATTGGCAGATTATGCGGATGCCACACCATATGTTCAAATAGCATCTAGTTGTAACAAGAAGCTAAACCTTGAGCCCCATATCAAACTCACTGTCATTGAATTGTTTCCAATTCACAGTGACCCTTCAAGACAGGATGGAAATGTCACTACAGGTTTTGAGGATGAGAAGTCTTTTTCAAAACTCTCACTGCCATCAAGTGGATTCTGACTCAGAGTCAGACCTTGCGGTTAGCCGCTCAGTCTCTAACCCATTATGCTGCGAGGGCTCTAACATATTGCCTTTATTTACAGGTCTACCTTTCCCCGTCGGAGTGGTTGGTGAGTTCAAGCCACAGGTCTTGTGGCTATCAGACTATCTGTATGAGATTAGACAGAGTGTCTACCTGCAGAGTGGCAGGTGGTTTCCTACTACTGACCTTGCGGTTGGCAGCGAACATGGAACCCACTACACCCTGTACATTGACTCACCCTCCACAAGTGCCCACGATGCAGAAGCTCACACTCGTCAGGGGCAAAGGAGGATCCTATTGAAATATCAGCATGGAATCTGGGGGGGCCAATTGGAGCACCTCTGAGAAGGGAAAGCATTCGACAGCCTCTAGGGAAGTCACCTACATGCTTTCAAGGTTGTTCCTTCCAGGCGGCCAACCAGTTCAATCTGCAGGGACAGTCACATGAAAGAAGATGAAGTCGTGGTTGTGACTTCCCCAGACAGCATACTGTGAATGGGATCACCTGGTGAGCGTGACCCCAGGAGAGAAATACCCCATGGTAACAGCAGATCCTGTTGCAGCCGTTCTAGCGCCAGACGTAACACCAAGGAGCACAAGTCACAGCAGCAGCAACTCTACATCATATCGATGTAGCGACCCAGGTCAATGGGAGGGGTCAGGAAAGACGTAAGCAGCCAAAATAAAGGTGGAAGAATGACAGATCAAGCCTAAAAATAGATGAGGAAATACCCTGGAGGTCACAGGAGTCACTGATCTGAACGTAACGCCAGCAAGTCACTGTCACTTGACAGTGTCTCATGCTGGTGGCCATGCACTGACCCCGAGGAGTACTTGGATGGCATTCACCGGGCCGTATCCTTTCTATACTGGCCTCATCGGAATGATTAAAACAAGGCTGGAAGTGCCAGGGCGGACACGGAGGGCAGGGATCAAGTTAATTGCCTGCTCAAGAGAAGATGGTGGGCTTTAAGAATTATCCAGTGTCTAAGCATAAGATTTGGGGAGGGTGTGGGCACTGAATGCCCCGCTTAGAGGAGGAAGATGGAAGGGGAAGCATGGTGACACTGGGCCCTTGGAAGAGACTCTGAGAAAAGGCGGAGCAATAAAGCACATGACACTAGGGGGAAGCGTCGGGAGGGTTCCCAAGTCCTCTGCCCAGAGCCCAGACTGGAAGAGCTGGTGGTTCAGCTGCAGACAGCCTTCCAGGCTTCCCTTGGTTTCATTTGCTATCTCATGCCCCAAGTCATGAGGCAGTTGCTGGACTTGTCTAGCGTGGAAGTTTTTTTGATATCCAACCAATTAGCTGACATTTCCTTAGTGTGGGGTGCTGGGCTAGGTGGTGAGCAGCGTGCAAGACAGACCAAATGCACCACCACTGAGTCCATTCTGACTCCCAGCATCTGTAGTAGAACTGCCCCTATGGGTTTCAGAGGCTCCAACTCCTTATAGTGGGAGTTGGAAGTCTTATTTTCCTGCTGTGAAGCAGCTGATGGTTTCGAACTGCTGGCTTGTGGTTGGCAGCCCAACACGTAACCACTAAGCACAGCCAGGACTTAGAAAGAATGGAAACTCAGGAGCTAGGTCCAGTATCAGCTCTTACTCCATTTTGTTCTTGCCCTATTCGTATGCATAGCTATCATTCCCAAAGGCCAAGCTGGTCTAAAGGTCCTAGGCGGCATACGAAGTGCAGGATGAGGACAATGATTCTCTTCAAGCCCTAGGCAATATTGTGAGTACCCATAAAGATATCGTTTATATATTACATTTTTTTTTCAAAAGAGAGGTTCAAAATGATATCACTGAAGGAGGACAGGGGAGGCCTTTAGATAAAAAGGCTTGGTATCATAGTGGTTACAAGTCTGCTGCAACCCCCATGATCAGCAGTTCGAAACCCCCAGCAGCTCTTTGGGAGACAGACTGGGTTTCTACTCCTGTAAGCAGTTACCGTCTCAGAAACCCACAGGGGATGCCTGTGTGCTGGCATTGACCTGATGGCAGCCAGTGAGTTCAGTCTATAGATCCACTAACTTTATAGCTGCATGAGCTAGAATTCATGGCCTTTTCCTTTTTTAAAAGGTATTTCTATTTATTTGTTTAAATTCTAATCATTTTATTGGGAGCACTCTTATGTAACATGCAATTCATAGTTCGGTCACATCCAGAAGATTTGTACAATTGCTAACACAATCCGTTTCAATACATTGTCTTTCTTCTTGAACTCTTTGATATCAGCTCCCCTTTAGCCCCTTCCCTCCTCCACCTCAACTGCCAAGAACCATTTTTTAATTCCTATAATAGTTTTCCCCCATATCTTACATGAGCCAATATATCCATTCCCATATAATTTTGTTGCTAAATCCCCCAGAGTGAGTTATACCGTCATCAGCATGATCAGCTCCCTACTCCCCCCACCACCACCTTCCTATACCCAGGGAACCATTACTCCTGTGACTGTTTTTGAAGGGTTCTCTATCTTGACTTTCATCTACCCAGTGATCTTAAATATACAAATGAACATGTGCAAATTTAGCATGATTAATGAGATAAAATGAATAGAAACCATAATAGTAAGGGGAAGAAATAGTAAAGAATTAGAGTCTAGTTATGTGGTCAATGGGTGCTATACCACACTCTGGGTTTTTCATCCCTTCTGTGTGACCCTTCTGAGAGGGGCTGCCCAATTAACTTACCGGTGGATTTGGGGTCTCTACTACGTCCACAACCCTTCCCATCAATCTGGTTGCTTGTTTTTGAACTTTTGATATCTTGTCCCATCGACACCTCTTGATCACACAGGTTGCTGTGCTTCTTTCGTGTGGGCTTTATTGCTTCCCTGCTAGATGGCTACTTGTTTGATTTCAAGTCTTTAAGACCCCAGACACTATATCCTTAATAGCCAACACCATCTTTCTTCACCACATTTGCTTTTGGATTCATTTTGTCCTCAACGATCATGTCAGGAAGGTGAGTGTCATGATCTTTTTTAACGTGGTGCCTACACAGAGGTTAATTATCAGGCAAAGATCAAAAGATGGCATTCCAAGCAGAGAAATTTGTCTTCTTTGGCCCCGAAGTGGTCAGTCCAGTTTACCTGCTTTGAAATCTTGCAGAGAATCACACTGAGAGTGATTGAGTTTCAAACAACTTCCTTTCATGCTGAGTAAATAAATTTGCTTCCAAGTCAGGATAAGCAGATAACTCTAAACACTACTTGCCTTCTGGGTGCTTTACATGTGGCTGTAAAAAAGTAGCAGGAGAAAAAGTGGGGGAGAAGCAAGAACTGTTAGCTATGAAACTCCTTAGGTTGTGGGAGGGGTCAGGGGAAATGGTTGACAAAGCAGAAGACACATGGTATTGCTCCTGCACAGAATGAGAAACCTAGATGAGCTTGTTAAATGCAGCCATGAGTACCTTAAAAGGAAGGGGGAAAGCATGCATGCTTGTCATTAGTTTTCATTTGTGCAAATGATATCGCACACATAAAATATTCTCCCTTTTATGTACATAACATACACTGATATCTTGCTATCACTTTAAAAATTACCAGTAATTTTATTTAAAACTCCATTTAAGTTAGTCAGAGTTCTGTTCCAGGGTGTCAGGTAGCCGGAAGTAGGATGATGCTCGAAGAATTCAAAAATCCCTCATTTCACACAATTGTCACACGTATTGTTCCTGGCTTCTAAGGGGGGGAGTTCTCCACGTAGAACCGGGTTGTGAGAGAATTTAAGTCTTCAAGGATCTTAGACACATTCCATTAGCTTTATGGAGGAAGAAACTGGGGTACAAGACACCTGGGAGAGAAGGGATTAGGCATCTTTGATTTTGTGCTTCCCCTGAACTCTCACCCCCCACACAAGATTTGTTCTTAATGAGCAAAAGAAGGGCACCAGTAGTTCCATTAAGTACTGGTCCAAAGGTCATTTGGAGCCTTTGTCTAAGAACAAGGTATTACTGGCTTGCGGATCTACTTGGAATTTTCTGAGGAATAATCAGGAGGCAAAGGTCCCTACGACAAATGACTAAGTGCTTTCACTTCGAGGAAATGTCCTTGGAGACGCTGGAGAAAATGTCTGCTTGATTGCATTCTCTTTCTTTCAACTAGGAAAAGAGGAAAGATAAAGTGAATGGTTTTCAGTGTTGAAACAGTAGTTTAGAATATGAAGATGTGGGAAATATTGTAACAGGTTCTTGAAATGGATATGTTTGATTGTAAAGAAGAACTCTCCTGCATAAGTAATGCCTATACTATATAAGCTGGTTACAAGTAATAAGTCAATGTTATTTACTAGTATTTGTTCAGGAAAGGTGGCATTTTAGCTGCCTCTGGAAGCAGTGCTGGCCCTGAATAAGGTCCTCCTTCCCTATTCCCATGTTAGACCACGATAGGTAAGTTTTCTTTTCTGGGGGTGGGGGCGGCATCACTGCCCTCTGGTGGTCGTGGGAGCTACCCAGCGCTGCTCCTGAGAGCTGCTTCTGGATTTGAATCGCCAAGCCCGCGGACCGCAGTCCACACTCAACCACTTAACGCCACTGGGGCTCAGACCCGATAGGTAAGTTTTATGTTAACTTGACTGGGTTAGGATTTGCCTATGAGAGGATGTAACACAGTGTGGCCAACTCCATGATGGGATCTTCTGGGAAACAGAAGTCATGGTCCGGATACTATTGGCAGGCGTGTGTGTGTGTGTGTGTGTGTGTGTGTGTGTGTGTGTATGTTGGTGTGGCAGTGGGGTTAACTTTGGGTGTGGTCTACTCTTTGTATAGACTGACAGTGTGTGGAAGCTAGCTTACTTCTGTCGGTGGATCTAGATCCTGCATTCTACTTTGTTGAACCTCCCACTGATATTCTTGGGGCCATCAAATGACTGTTGACCTTCAATTCATTCAACCCAACACAGAAGCACACAGGCAGTTCATTTAGTTTGGACAGAGCAGGCCCTGGACTGTGAACTACAAGGTTGGCAATTCCACCAGCCACTCCTTAGGAAAAAGAGGAGGCAGTCAGAAACCCTGCTGAGCAATTCTACTCTGTACTACAGGGTCAATATGAGTCAGACATATGGCAGTGGGCTAGGCCAGACTTACTCATACTGAAAAATAATTGAATTAGTTGCCAGCATGTGAAAAGTTTGGGTCTATATTTTCTTAAACAAGACAAAACAAAACAAATCCCAACCACCCTCCCCTCCCCCAAAACAAAACAAAACAAAAAAATCAAACCTGGGCAAACTAGACCCAAATTCTCAGGTAACAATGATGAGCTGATGTGACCATGATGGTCCTGGACCTTCACTGTTTTTCCCTCCC
This sequence comes from Nesogale talazaci, assembly GCA_004026705.1. Taxonomy (NCBI): domain Eukaryota; kingdom Metazoa; phylum Chordata; class Mammalia; order Afrosoricida; family Tenrecidae; genus Nesogale; species Nesogale talazaci. Next base: position 28,948 of record PVJH01022096.1, on the reverse strand, counting down.
CCAATGTCTGCTCCAAAACCAAATTCATGGACCCATGGTCATTGAGTCCCCTTCAGACTCAGAGTGATTCTGTAGGACTGAGTAGGATTGTCCCTGTGGATTCCTGAGCCTGTAAATCTTTACAAGATTAGAAAGGCTCATCTTTCCCCCAAGGAGTAACTGGTGGTTTTGAAGCCCCAGTTCTGTGGTTAACAGCATAGTCTGTAACCCATTATGCCAGTGGAGTTTCCTCTACACCAGCACCTCCCTCTCCTAATATTGCTCGGACCACTAAAACCTCAAAAAACAAACCCATTGTCATTGAACCATGTGTTAATCTGGCATCTCTAGAGAAGGATTCCAGTGATGCATGTGTGTATATAGGTCTAGAAAGATGCTGATGTCAAGAAATGACATACACAGTGGTAGATATTTGTAATCCAGTCTGGTTCAGGTCTGCAGTTTTTAAGATGAAGGGTTCTCCTGGCTTCTATAACTGCAGGGGCTGATACGTTTATGATACAGTCATGGGTCCACAGCAATGACTCCTCCAGTAATCAAGTAATCCAGTAATCAAGCCCTTAGCCTCTCAGCCTGATGAGGTTTCTACCTCCAGGGGCTAGAAAGTCTGCCCACTGCACTGTCTCCTCCTCATAGTCTCTGGGCTGCTCCTGTGCTCTGTCTCACGGTCAGCTTGTCTCAGCCTTTGGTTTGGGTGTGGCATGATCTCTGCCCTTCTGTTATTTTTAGCGGGGCTTTCCAATATGCTCCACTGGTGCCCTTTCTTCCTTAATGATCCTGGGGTTTTTTTATAGCCAGGGGGATGGCAAAAAAAACAAAACTGACCAATCTCTGGTAGTTTTCACATGCCCTATTTGCATGGTCCCAACCGATCATTTGGGGGGAGTTACAGAGAGCTGGAAAGAAGAACCATGCAATGAATTTTCACTTCACCCCATCAGACCTCTCCTCTGAGGTACTACCAACCTTCGGGTTCACAGTCAAGCACAGACCATCTGTATCCCTCAGGGGCTGTCTGGGCACCTAGTGCTGTAAGGTTTCCAAAGCCACCTTTGCTAACTCATCTATGCTGAGTCCTGCTCTATCAAAACCTTGCTTGATTCTAGGTGGTGTCCTGTAGACTGCACACTCTCATGGGTCAGTTACTCCAAAGATAGGATCTTACACTCTCAAATAGTGCCCAGTTCAGTTCTAAGGGCTTTGGATGCACTATCAAGAATATGGTGGTAGGGATTTTTAACTTTGGAGACAGACGAACCTCTCTGGGAACTGTGCCATTTCTTCTGGAGAGGGGGCTACTCTAAGATTTATCACTGCAATCTGGGAGCAGCACAGTTATTAACCGCACCCCCCCTCCCCCGCCCCGAGCTATCTCAGAAAGGAGAGAAGACCCTTAACCTATCCTCATCCCTCCCTCCAGACATTTCCTTTACAGAACTCTTCTCTGGGGCTGGCGTTTTGACTGGCCTTATTCTGGGACTAAGCCAACTGTGACCAGGAACTGAGCAGGAGAGGAGCTGTCCCAGCCACCTGTGTGCCAGCAGGGCACAGAGCCTCCTGGCAAAGTTCTGGGCATTGCTTAAGGAAACAAAAGGCTCCTACCTCACCCTGCAGGTACAGCTCCAAGGTTAAACAAACCTGGAGGGTGGCCAGGCTTAAGTCTGAGCAGAATGGGGGACGGGAACCTGCTTATATAAGGGCTTTTTTTTTCTTTTTCCTTTTGACACAGTAATTTTAGAAAGTTGGCTTAGTTTCCCCACTCCCCCCCGCCCTTCGTTAGTGTGGCAAATCTAGGTGTCACAAAACATCTGCCATTCCAATAATCTTATAAAGATTGATTCAGTGGTGTTCATCATAGTGCACTGAGAACATTGCCCCGGCCCTTGACTTCCTGATAAGAGCCTCAGTAGTGTAGTCAGTTATGAGTTCAGTGGCTAACCCTGAGGTCAGCAGTTTGAAATCACCAGTTGAAAGATGGGCCTTTCTACTCCGCTGGAGTTACAGCCCTTGAAATTTAGAGGGGCTCTTCTTCCCTGCCTGTAGGGTCTCCATGATTTGGCAGTGAATTTGGTTTGGTTTCTGTCTTTTCCCCCTCTCCCTAAGGGCTGAGTCCACATTGGCTTGTACTATGATCCCCAGATGGGAACAGCTGGCTTAGTTCCTACAGCTCTGCTTATCTCCTCCCATAAACTCATCGAGCTGTCAAGTTTTATGATGCACCTCGCACTTCTCGTATCTAAATGAAAGCATGGCAGCACCCCGAGAATTTTCAGAAACTACAGGCAGAAAGGAAGAGCCTCCTTCTCCACCCCCCAATTTTGCTGACAATTGAGAGGGCTCTGTATGAATTTAGAAAGTCATGTGATGATCTCTGAAATGCCAAGGAAAGGGGAAGTCATCAGTGAAAACAAGTGAGTATGTGGAGTTAGAAAATGAATCCGCAAAACTAGTGTGTCCCTGACAAACACTGCTAATCTCCCTGTAAACATTTCCAATTTTCCTGGGTTTGCTGGACCACCAGATTGAAAGAGATAAATTTGAAGCTAATATCATGTACACGTTCATTTCTGGATTTAGATCAAAAGAAAAATGAGAAAGACAAAAAGATGCAAAAGAAAATGTTATTCAAAGCTTAAAAATAAATTTGGAGAAATGCTTACGTGTAAGCATTAAGTATTCTATAGGAAATTTTTTTGCTGTCCGAACTTATGTGTATATGTTATTGTTATTAAGTGCCACCGAGTCCGTTTTTTTTTTTTTTTTAGGCATCACTGCTCTTTGGTGGTGGGAGTAGGAGGTCCAGCCTTTGCTCCTGTGAGCTGGAATTGAACCTCCATCCCAGTGGGCCGCAGTCCCACGCACAACCACTATGCCACCAGGGCTCAGCCTGAGTCAGTTATTTTTTTAAAAAATAATTTTTATCGGTGGCTCATACAAGTCTTATCACAGTCCACCCATCTATTGTGTCAAGCACATTTGTACATTTGTTGCCATCATCCTTCTCAAAATCTTTTCTTTCTACGTGATCCCGTGGTATCAGTTCCTCATAATCAAGTCAGTTCTAAGTCATAGTGACTCTGTGTAACAGAACAAAATACTCCCCAGCCCATGAGCGTGGTATGTTCGAGTCCATCAAGACAGCCGCTGTGTCGATTCATCTTCTCGAGAGTCTTCCTCTTTCTCAGAAGCTTCTCTTTCACCCCCGGGCTGTACGCCACCTTCTCCAGAGTTCATTCCTCCTCATAATGGGTCCACAATATGTGAGCGACGTCTCACCATCTTGACGTATAGTAGTATTCTGCTGTAATTCCTCCAAGGTCAATTTATGTGTTCTCGTATTCAATATTCTTTGTCAGTATCATAAATCACATGGGTCCATTCTTCCGTATCTTTCTCATTCATTTGTCCAGCTTTGGTATGCATAGGAAAGACGAAAGCCAAGCTCACTGCCCTTCAGTTGATTTCAATGCATAAAGACCCAATAGTACAGTGTAGAACTGCCCCAGGTGGTTTCTGGAACTGTAAATCTGTAGGCCTAATCTACCTCCTCCAGAGGAGAACCTTCATCCTTTTGGTTAGCACTTCAGTGCTTAACTAACTGCATAACCAGGGTAAGATGACCAGACATCCCGCTTTTTTTAACATTTGTCCCGCGTTCCATGGCATTTTAAAATTAAAATAAATATATTTCAATACTATTTTTGCTTTCTATGAAAATTTTTGTTGCTCCACATGGACCAAATTTTTAATCAAAACCCCCTCCACCCCCCGCCCCCCCCTGGTCAATGGTGTCCCATTTAATACCTGGTCATTTTAATTAGGAATCCTTGTATGTATGAGTTGATTGAAAAAACTATGGAGGGCTTGCATTACACCCATCTTAGTCCTCAAAGTAATATCTTTTCTTTGTAACACTTTAAGTGGATCTCTTGCAACAGAAAGACTCAATGAAACCGGTCCCTTTGTCTCTTGGCCTTTGTCTCAGTGGGTTTTGATTATGGATCCAATTAAATGAAATCTGGGCAATGTCCACTCCCCTCCCCTCCCATTGATCATGCTGTTGTCTATTGGTCTATTGTGAGGAATTTTGTTTTCTTTATGTTGAAGTGTAATCCATACTGTAGTCTTTGTTATTAGGAAGTGTTCCAAGTCATCTTTATTTTCAATAAACAAGCTGTGCCATCTCTAACATTGTAGATTGTTAATGAGTCTATCTTATTAGCATATCTGCATATAATCAGCACACATTTAATGAATGATTGAATTCATAGACACTTCTCCCAAAGAGTTCATTCTAACTGAAGTCATGGATTTTAGAAAGGTTTGCAAAAGGTCATAAGACTGTAGGGATAAGGACACTTTGGGGAAAATACCATCAATGCTATGAGTTCCTAGAACAAAGAGAACATTGGTACCATCATAAAAGGTGTTGTAGCATTGGCATTATAGCATTTTACCTTCTGCACATGAATATGCAAACACTGCACATGTTTGGCTACTAACGGAAAGGTTGGAGCTTTAGATCCACCCAGAGACATGGATGAAGAAAGACCTGGAGATGGACTTTTCACAAATCAGTCACTATAAACTTGTTCAGCAGAGTTCTGCTCTGACATGCATGAGGCCGTGATGGATTGGGACTGACCCCATGACAACTGGAACTAGTACTTTTTTACTAGTTTTACTAGTACAACAGTGATTTGAGGGTTGACTAGACAGGAACAGGTCCTATTGGAAGCATCTAGATCCGTCCTGAGCTGTCCTATCCTCCACCATTCTTACTCAATCTGCACGCTGAGCAAGTCATCAGAGAAGCTGGGCGGTATGAAGAAGAATGCTGCGCCAGAGAGTATGGTGATGACACAACCTTGCTTGTTGAAAGTGAGGACTTGAAACACTTGCTGATGAAGGTCAAGGATTGCAGACTCTAGTATGAATAGCAGCGCAATGTCAAGAAGGCCCACAGCTTCACCCATGGACCAACAGGTAACGTCGTGGTAAATGGAGAAAAGCTGAAGTTGTCAAAGCTTTTGTCTTGCTTGGCTACACAATCGATGCCCACGGAAGCAGCAATCGAGCGATCAAACAACACATTGCATGGGGTAAATCTGCTGCACAAGCCTCTTTAAAATGTTGACAAGCAAGGATTTTACTTTGAGGACTAAGGTGTTTCTGACCAAAGCCATGGTATAGTCCATCACCTCATCTGTGTGTGAAAATTGGAACTGTGTAAGGAAGATAGAAGAATTGATGCATTTAAATTGTGGTTCTGGCAAGACATATTGGAAATACCATGGACTGCCAAAAGAACAAACTTTCTTGGAAGAAGTACATCTAGTATGCTCCTTAGAAGCAAGGAGTCTCAGGGACTTGGACATAGTGTCAGGAGAGACCAATCACCGAGAAAGGGCATCAGCTTGGGAAAGTGGGGGCTCAGTGAAAAAGAGGAAGGCCCTCAACAAAAGGGATTGACACTGTGACTGTAACAATAACTGTTCTTAGGGTGATACAAGACCAGGTGGGGCTTTTTTCTGTTGTACAGAGTGTGGCTATGAGTCAGAACCAATTCAATGACACCGCACAACACCAAGAACGGGCCTGATCAAATGTTCGATTCATGCTTACGGAATGAATGAGAGAGTGAATGAATGAAGCCAGATTAAAAAAAATAAAGAAGCATGCTTCCTTCCAGTCAAACTTCCCAGCAGACCAGGGGACTCTCAGAGTCATAAACCCTCCCTGTCTTTGCTGGGACATCACATTCAGAGACCAGTCTCTGAAAACAGAAGTCTCAAATTGCAACTTTGCTATTTACTCGGAAAGGGATCAAAATGGCAAGTACTGGGTAGATTGGAAGAAAAATTGTGGAACAAGACTCAAATCATAAAAAAAAACAGGCTTACCAGTTGGATAGAGATTGGTGGAATCCTCCTGAAATACCCTTTAAGCCTGTAACTGAGTCTACCTCTGGGATCACCTTTCAGTTAAATAATAGATAGAACTATGAGAAACACATTCCACCAGCTGCATTCAACATTACAATGCATTTTAAAAACAGTTTGCCTCCGAGAAATCTGATTATTTCAAAAGAAAAAAATGTGAAGAGGACTTAAAACACTAGTTAATGACGATCAAAGATTACAGCCTTCAGTATGGATTACTCTTCAACATAGAGGAAACAGAAGTCCTGGAAACTGGAGCAATAGCACAATGCATAGAGGGAAAATTGAGATGATCAATACTTTCATTTTACTTGGCTCCACAATCAATCTCTGCAGAAGCTACATTCAATAAATCAAATGGCATAGTGAATTGGGCAAAACTGCTGCAAAAGATCTCCTTAATGTATCCAAGAACAAAGATGTCTCTTGGAGGACTACAGTGAGTCTGATCCAAGCCATGGGATTTGCAGTGTCCTCTTCAGCATGTGATAGCAGGATAACCAAGAAGGCGAAGAGAAGAGCTAATACATACACATTGTGTGTTGATGGAGTATCTTGCATATGCCGATTGCTAGAAGAACAAATGACCCGGTGATGGAAGAAGTATAGTCTTAAGACTCCTTAAGAGGAGGATGGGGAAATTTTCTCTTACATGCTTGGTACATGCTAGTAGGAGAGACCAATCTCTGTGAAATGTGAAAAGGACACAGTGACCAGTCCAGGAGAGCATCAGTGGAAAAGAGCAAGGCCTCCTTTAGATGCATTGACACAATGGTTGTAACAAAGGGCTCCAGAACAGCAACTGTGACGACAGGGCAGGACTGTGTGCTGTGCTGTTCTGTTGTACACAGAATCCCTACAAGTGGGAACTGACTCGATGGCACTTAACAACGATCACACAAAACCAGATATCAGGAAGCTAAAAAAGAACACGTGTGATGTTTTTCAAGCGGAAAAAAAAAAAGGAAAATAAAACAAATGAAACGTCAAGTTTCAATATGGAAGGATTCTATGGGGGAGGGGGTGATATTGAATGGTCCAGAAAGCAAGAATAATAATTGATTGATTCTAATAATAACTTGATTTTCAGTCATTCCAGGCACCTCCATGCACATGATCAAGCATGAATGGTATTGAAGGAAGAAGTCCAAGCTGCACTGAAGGTATTAGGGGGAAAACAAGGCTCTAGAAATTGCTAGAATACCATATGTAAGAGTTCAATGAACTGGTATAGGTTCTCATGAGTCAATACCAATAAATTTGGAAGAAGCCTTCCTGGCCATTTATTGGAAGAGATTCCTAAATCTGCCTGTTCTTAGGATCCAAACAAATTTGAAAACTTTGGGAAACCGACGATGCTAAGAGGAAGGAGTGCAGCCCGTTGTTTGGGAGAATCAGGGAAGGCGGCCGGAGGAAGGCTCCTAAACTGGGTCTCGAGCAAAGTCATAGGGAGAAGGGAAAAATCTCTAGAAAGAGGGAAGGAGCAAAGGTGCACTTGGCAGGGGCTGTGTGGCATGGTTGGACCGAGTGGTGACAGTATCAGCAGCACCTGGGACAGTGTGAGACATGAATATGTTGACCCGTCTTTGACCGACTGAATCCCAATTGTTGGATATAAGTTGTGTGACATCACAGCTCAGCGGGTGATTCCAAGGTTAAGGCCCACTGAGTGCATTCAGAATTAGGAGACTGGGCCGTCGTCCTTGCTTGCAGAGTAAGGCTTTGGGACGACAGCTTCAGTGCAGACAGCATGGCTGCTTGCTTTCTCACTCCCTCTTTGAACTCCCCTTGGGCTCCAGCTCAGAGAGTGCACCATGTGCTTCCTGGATACCCTTTGCACTCTTGTCTGGGTGGCCCTGGGGTGCAGGGGCAACCACACTAGCCTCGCTAGGGCCCATGTCAGAACCAGCAGTCAGGTTATGTCCATCATGGGCAGCGTGCCCACACTGAGGGTTTTCATCTCGGTCTTCTTTCTACCCACACTCAGCTTTCCTCTCTTCCGTGCCTCTTCACAGACACCTTATTCAATCCCTGTCCGAGACAACCCATATACCTCTCTCCAGCTTTGTTTTCCTCCCTCACAGTCATCCATGTCTACTTATTTGTTTCTCACTGCTCTCTCTACCCCACCTTCCTTAATCTTGGCAGTCCATGAAGGCAGATGCTTGTGCTGTTTTATTTATTATTATTATTTTTTTAATCACTTTATTGGGGGCTCTTACAGCTTTTTTTTTTTTTTTTTGGTGGGCATCACTGCCTCTGGTGGTTGTGGGCGCTACCCAGTGCCGCTCCTGAGAGCCACTGCTGGATTTGAACTGCCAAGCCCGTGGGCTGCAGTTCCGTACTCAACCACTTATGCCACTGGGGCTCAGCCCTTTATTTATTATTATTATTATTTTTTTGCATCACTGCCCTCTGGTGGCTGTGGGAGCTACCCAGCCTTGCTGCTGCTAGATTTGAACCGCCAAACCAGTGGGCCATTGTCCCACACTCAACCACTACACCACTGGGGCTCAGCCTATTTATTATTTTTAAGAAAACACTTATTAACATCTCAACTGGGCAATAGCAAGAAAAAGAGGTGTGTTAATTTGGTTAGATTAGAGAAACAAATTCATAGACAATCATAGCTTATAGGAAAGAGCTTTCTATATAAAGAGTCATCGGAAATTAAAAAATATCCCAGCCCCATCCAGATAAAATCCATAAGTCTCCTATGCCTGGTACCAGTCTAGAAATTCTTCTTCAGATTCACGCAACACATACAATGACATCAAATGCAGGAAGATCACATTCCAGTGGGCGGAAAGTTGTGTGGGTCCAGTGGTGATGGAAGCATCTCAGGGCTGGCATGCATCTCCACATGACTCCTCAGCTCCAAGGCTCAAACTCCTTCGGCCTCTCTCCATGTGTCTTGTCAACAGCAATGTCTCCCAGGGTGTAAGCCTTTGTCCCACCCCCAGCAAGCTGTCTATCTTTTTATCATCTCCAAATGAGTTCATCAAGCTGCAATCTGATTGTCAGGTGGCCTAAAGCCCACCCCTTCACCCTTCAGTTTCAAATTGATAACAGATTATGTAACTGCCACAACATGCTATCCAGATGAGAGAGACCATTAGCCAGAAGTCATAATGGTGTCTGAGGGTTTGCTGATATACATGGGAGGTCAAAGAAAACTGTCACAAATGCATGGTTGGTGGTATGTTTTACCTTATTACTGTATTTTTCTCGGTGAGATAAAGTCTGTCTCTAGGAGGGGCCTATATAACAAGTGAATGAATGGCTTACAGCACGGTGCTACGTTTGTGGCATTTGTTAATGTGAGTCGATAGGGCCAGACACTGATCCTAAGCCCAAAGTCAGTCTGCCATTGGTTGACTAGTGGCCTTTGAGGGGATTGGACAGGAGAGATTTGTCATGTGACAGGCTAAACCCATCAGTTCTATTGTCAGAGTTTGATGGGTTAAGGGAAGCAGACAATAGGATAGGTGAAGGCCATGGAAGCCTGAGGCAGAAAAGAAGGCAAACAAACCAACAAAACAAACTCTCAGCCATTGAGTTGTTGCTGATTCATCAAGACACTGTAGGACAGAGGAGAACGGCCTCTAGAAGTTTCTGAGATTGTCACTGTTCTCAGGAGTGGAGAGCCCTGTCTTTTTTTTATTATCATTTTACTGGGGGCTCATACATGATTTCTCACAGTACATAAATACATATATTGTGCCAGGCTTCTTTGCATACCTGCTGCTGTCATCATTCTCCGAACCTCCACCTTTCTATCCGAGTCCCTGACATCAGTCTTCCATCCCTTCTCCTCCATCCTTGCTCCCCACTCCCCCACCAACCCTCAGTACTCTATAAATTATTATTGTTTTGTCATAACTTACACTGCCTGATGTCTCCCCTCGCCCTTTCTCCCAATGTCTGTTCTCCCGGTAGGAGGTCATGTGTAGATCCCCAAAGTTGGCTCCCTCTCTCTACCCCATCCAGTAGCTCCACTCCTACTACTGGCCCCAAGGGGTTCATCCATCCTGGGGTCCCTGCATTTCCATTTCTCATCTCCACAGGTGTACCTCCTCTAGTCCAGCTGGATTTGTAAGGTAGAACTGGGACTATGACAGTTGAGGGGAGGAACCCTTTAGGAACTAGAGGAAAGTTGTGTGCTTCATTGCCACCTCACTGTGCCTCATTGGCCTGTCTCCTCCCCACGACTCCCCTGCGAGAGTGGGTCATTGGGTTCCCCACTCCGCTCTTCCCCCCATAGTGACGCGATTCTTGTTCTTTGACACTTGATATCTACTCCCTTCAGCCCCACACGCCCCCCCTCCCCCCCATGATCACACATGCTAATGTGTTTCTTCCATGTGGGCTTTGCAGCTTCTGGGCTAGATGGCTGTGGCAGTCATGTGCTTATGTTAATTTTATGATAGAACTGTAGGGGTGGAGTCTAGTCTGTTAACCTGGAGATAGTCATTGAGTAGTCAATGAGGTCTCTATGTGGGCATAGCTTTCTCCTGAGACTTCTGGGAAATCTTGTGATATTTTCCTTGTGAAGATGAAAAGCTATCTCCCAGTTGTTGGGAGTTAGTCTCAGAGATGAGGAAATGGAAAAGACAAGCTGGCAGCGTCCGAGAACCTGGAGGAGCCGGCGGAGAGACCACACGGCTTGGCCCTGATGGAACCAGACCTCTGAAGCCTGGGCGGCCACATGGAGACCTCTGCCAGCAATGAGTTGCTTCTGCTGTTGATGGACCCTGAGCCCTGGAAGTGAGGAGCCATGTGGAGAACCCTGCCAGCTCCGGGATTCTGCAATCACTGACCTGTGACTTCGTGAGTCGAAAGGAGACTTTACAGACTAATTTTGGGCATGTGGGTTATAATCGGGCTTAGGATTTTGAACTGGACTGGGCTCAATGTCCTGTTCCTCTTATATATAAACCTTTTCCTTATATCTATATGTGTGTCTATGAATTTTTTCCTCTAGTCTACCTGGACTAACACAATAGCCATTCATTTACCCTGAAAACTTTGAGATCCCAGGTACTTTATCATTTGGTAGCTGGGTGCCATGAGATTTCTCTTCTCTGTCTGCATCTACTCCCTCTGTCTTCAAGGATCTTTCGGGAGGGTGGGCACACAATAATATGACTCTTGTTCTTTGGTGTCTGCTATCTGTTTTTTTCCACATCTCATGGTCGCACAGGCTGGTGTGTATCTCCTAAGGTGGGCTTTGTTGTTCCTGGTCCATATAACCATTTGTTCATCCTCAAACTTTAAATCCTCAGATGTTGTATCTTTTAGTAACTGGGTACCATCAGTCATCTTTACCACTCTTGCTCAATCCCCACATATCCTCAGTGATTATCTCATGCAAGATCGCTTACGACTTCTTCCTGTTTGATGCCTGAGGCCTGGTACCTTTTGACACCTCATGGCCACTTCTTCCATGTGGGCTTGGATACTTTTCAGCTAGATGGCCATTTGTTTATCTTCAGGCTTTGAGACCCCAGACTCTGTATCCTTTGGTACCTGGGCACCATGGGTTTTCTTCACATTTGCTTATGAACCTATTTGACTTCAGTGATCGCATTGGGCCAGTGAGCATCCTGAAATGCCAGATTACTAGAACAAAGTGTTCTTACCCCTGCGTAGGGGTCCAAGGTCCAGCTTCTACCTTAGTACTAAACATATAAATATATGTATCTGGATTTATTCCCTCCTTATAATATATGCTTATATTTACATATGTACATGTTTGTGTTTAGACTTCTGAAAGTGCCCTTTGCCTTCTCGTTTCTTCCTCTATTTCCTTCAGTCTTCCTCCCATTCCACTGCCATGCTTGGCCTTCACTTGGGCTTCAGTACTTCCTTTCTATTATATTACCCTTACTTTGGCCCCACCACACCTCTCACACCCTCCCCGCCACCGACTGTGGACCACCTGTTGTTCCTCCCATCCCCAAGTCTGTACAGGCCCCCCCTCTCTCTCCTCTGTGTCCCCCCAGGAACCATCGGCCCAGTCTTTCTCTCCTCCTGACTGTCCAACCAGTAGTGCTCCTTTCTTGATTAGGTCCATTTTGGGGACTCATTTTAGGTCCATTTTCTTCCTCACCATATGACCCCCAAAATGTCCTCTATCATGTCTGCTTCCGTAGGGAGACCATTTGACAGATCCTGTCTGTCTGTTTGTTTGTTTGTTTCAGGTTTTTTTGTGGCACCACTGCCCTGGTGGGAGTAGGAAACCCAGACTTGCTCCTGGAGAGCTGCTGCTGGATTTGAACTGTCAACCCTGTGGGCCACAGTCTCGCACACAACCACTAGGCCACCAGGGCTCAGCCTCTTTTTAATTATCATTAATGACAGGTCCTGTTGTTGTTTGCCCTGTCCCCGCTATGGCGTAGGTTCCTGCAAGGACGTAGTCTTCAGGGCATCGTGGGCAGGACTCGGATCATTGTGGGGACTGGACCAACTCTCTTTCTCATCCTCTGTGTCCACCTATCTCCATGTGGGTGTGGCATTCTGGTCCCTCCCCCAGCCTGTTCTCTGCCACCCCTACTTCCAGGTTGGGAGTTGGTCCGGCTCTGGATGTGGCCAGCCCTGTAGCATTCTCTTTTCATGTCTTCTTCCATGTGTCCACTCTGTCTTTACGGTTGGGTGCTTCATGGTAGGATCTGCATGCCCGCTTCAGTTTCTGTGGACATAAGACCCGTACTCTCCCCCTGGGTGGGTTAGTGCCCTGCTCCCTCCGTTATCCTTTTGAACCCCCTTCTTCTCTCTCCCCCCTCCATCCTTCTCCCTTACCATGCTGTACTCAACCTATACCTCCCTGGGTTTGGTCCCCTCTCCTCCTCTTTCCCTAAATCTCTACCCAACTGTTAAATTATAGGAGACTTCTCTTCTATACATACCTTGCTGATTGCACTTACCTCAGGGGACTCATGCTGTATTTCACCTTTTGTGATTGACTGACATCCCTTAGCATAATTTCCTCCAGCTCCTCCCATGAGGAGACATGTTTCATGTGTTCCTCAGTGCTTTTGAGTGAAGCATAAATACTCTATTGTGTGTATGTGCCACAGTCTGCTGATCCACTTGTCTACCGATGGAAATTTGGATTGTTTCCAACTCTTTGTGAGAGTGAATTGCACTGCAGTAAACATTTGGCGTGCATACTGCTGGTCTTGGTTTATTTCTTACCTTTTCTGGGTATATACCCAGTAGAGGAATAGCTAGGTCATAAGGTAGCTCAATTTCCATTTTCCTTAGATTTCACCAGACTGCTTTCCACAATGGCTGCACATATCTACAGGACCACCAACAATGTAGAAGTGTTCCTATTTTTCCACATCCTCTCTAGCATCTGTTGTTCTCTGAATTTCTGATTTGGGCTAACCTCAAGGGTGTTAGATGGTATCTCATGGTTGTTTTGATCTGCATTTCTCTGATGGCTAATGATCAGGAACATTTTCTCATATATGTATTGATCATATGGGTCTCCTCCTTAGTGAAACTTCTTCTTAGTTCTTTTACCCATTTCTTCAAAGAGTTAACTGTTTTCCTCTTTTTGCAGACAAGAAGGGTATTGTAGATTTTTGTAATAAACCTATGTTAGTCTGGGTAGGCTAGAGGAACAAATTTCATAGATATGCATATAGATATAGGGAAAAGTTATATATACAAGAGGAACATTGAGCCCAGTCCAGTTCAAAATCCTAAGCCCGATTTTAACCCACATGCCCGAAATTAGTCTATAAAGTCTCCTTTTGACTCACAAAGTCACAGGTCAGTGGGTTCAGAATCCCGGCGCTGGCAGGGGTCTCCACATGGCTCCTCACTTCCAGGGCTCAGGGTCCATCAACAGCAGAAGCAACTCATCGCTGGCAGAGGTCTCCATGTGGCCGCCCAGGCTTCAGAGGTCTGGCTCCATCAGGGCCAAGCCGTGTGGTCTCTCCGCCGGCTCCCCCAGCTTCTCGGACACTTGTCCTGCCTGTGATTCAGCATCTCTAAAACTAACTTTCAACAGCTGCGGAGATAGCTTCTCATCTTCATGAGGGAAATATCACGCGATTTCCCAGACGTATCAGGAGAAAATCATGCCCACCCTGAGGCCTCATTTGCTACTTAACGGCTATCTCTAGATTAATAGGCTTAGACTCCACCCCTACATCTCAATCATAAAATTAACATAAGCACATGGCTGCCACAGAACCTTTTGTCTGTTGGGCCATTGCCAAAAATCCTCTCCCAGTCTGTGGGTTGCCTAGTTACTCTCTTGGTAAAGTCTTTTGATGTACACAGGTGTTTTATCCTTAAGAAGTCCCATTTGTCGATTGCAGGTTCTCCTGTGTGTGTACCCTGCCCTGTTGCAGTCAGCGAAAAGCCGTCTTTATCCCAAGGAGAGTCTTGCCATTATCAGCCCGATGTATAACCATTATGCAGCGGGACTCCCCCAGTGGGGACTACAAATCGTAAGAGAACCGCTGAGTCAGGGCAGTGGTGGAGCCGTGCCAGTCTAAGAAGGCCAGAGAACGATTCTGGAAACTGCAAGAGAGGCAGGAGATTTGCCCGGGGCCTACCATGACTCCTGGCCATCCCATGTGACTGAGCAGAAGTGCCCAAGGTTCTGACGCTGTTGTCTTTCCAGGAACGCCTTTTTGACCCAGAACAACTGGTGACTTCCTGTAGTTGCCCCCGGGGTTAGTCGTTGGGTGCTTAGCCACTGTGCCACCCAGGCTCTGTGTGGAACCCCTAGAGCAGTGGTACAACTCGAGTTGACATCCAAGATCTGCCGGTGGGGCTAGTTCTTCCCCCTAATTCCACATCCGGAACACACTCGTCATCAGCCCAGATAATCAAGGATCTCTGGTGCCTCCCATCGCAGGAGGCTGACACCAGCAGCCTCGGGTGCCAGCGGGGGCCTGCAGGTGCCCATGAGAACGGGAGAATGGCACAGGGCTTGGTGTTCCCACCCATTCCCAGGAGCCGACGAGTTTCCCTGTCAAGCCAGGACGAGTTTCCCTGTCAAGGGAAACCAGTGCAATCCTGCCTTCCACGTGCCCTTGATCGCCGTGCATGGAAAAGGTCAGAGAGAGGCCTTGTTCCTAAGCCAAGTCCGCAAACAAAATCCTGTGTTTACTGTTCCGGGAAGGCCGGTCTAAAGCGGTTCCTCTGAGGCAGGCTGGGGATGGGGGCGGGGGGTGGAGTCAGAAGGTGGAGCGTTTGCAGAGGGGGGTGGAGGGGAAAGGACAGTGGCCCCTGTTTCCGCAGGGTCCTCCTCACTAGTGGGTCCATCCCAGGGCGATCTCTCTCTCTCTGCCTATCGGCCAGCCATCGCCGCCCTTCCCCTACCCCCGAGCTCTTTTTACAAGTGCATACCTGGACCGCTGGCAGACTCCTCAGATGCCAGGCAGGCTTCTCCACTCTGCGGCCTCCCTCCCAAGCCTGAGCCCTGTGATCGCACCTTTCCTGCCTTTATAGTTGGGTTCTGCGCAGCACTGCGAAGGTTGGGGTGGGGGTCATACGGTCTTCTTACCCGAAGGATGTTCTGTCCAGAGAGCCTGACAGCCAAAGCACATTCACTCCGTGAATTTTGATGAAGCTCCCCTGCACGTCAGAGGGGCACAGGAGTGACGCGCCAGTTTGTGCACTCTCTGAGCTTAAGTCAAGAGGAGAGAAAGCTATTAAATCATTATAAATGCAAGGGCTAGTAGAAAAAGAGGAAGTGCAAAGTGCTGCAGGGTGTTGCAGGCAAAGGCGGCTCCCAATTCGAAGTTGCAGGGTCAGAGAGAGAGGTTTGGAAACGCGGTGGAAATGGGGAGAACTCGTTGCTGACTGATCCATTCTGACTCCCCTGTGTCAGCCTTGACTTGCGCTCCGTAAACCGAACCCAACCCCCTGCCTTCGAGTCGATTCTGGCTCAGAGTGACCCTGACTTGTCCCTGTGAATTTCCGAGACTGTAATTGTGTAGGAGAGTGGAAGACCTCGTCTTTCTCCCGAGGAGCTGCGGGTGCTTTCAGACTGTAGCAGTTACATAATCTACTGTGAACTTGAGGAAGGGGTGGAGTCTGACCTGTCAATCAGGTCGCAGCTTGATGACCTCAAATGGAGGCACAACAGATAAATAACTCACGGGGCGGGGAGCAGACACACTCTGTCCCTGTGTGGCATTCTTGTTGGTGAGTCACATGGAGCTATGTTGATGGAGCCAAGGCCTGGAACTAGAGGAGCCACATGGAGATCCACGCCAGGGCTGAGATGCTTCTACCACCACTGGATCCACAAGACTTTCCACCCACCGGCCTGTGATCTTCCTGTATTCAGAGCGATTGCATGTGCAGGGTGAGTCTGAAGAGGAATTTATAGACTGGCATCAGACATATGAGCTAATATCAGACTTAAGGACTTGATCTGAACTGAGCTGAGGTGCTTTCTTAATATATAATCACTCTCTATATACAGCTCTTTCTTATACACATATGAGTGTCTATGAATTTGTTTCTCTAGTCTACCCGGACTAACACAGCAGCTCAAAGAGTAACCACCATGCCACCAGGGCTCCTGTAAGGTCTTCCACTTTTCCAGATGTAGATTGCCATGTCTTTCTTTCAAGGTGCCTCTGCATGGATTTGTACCTCTAGCATTTGGGTTAGCAGTCGGACTCTTAACTCTTTTTGTGTTTGTTTTTGGCCATCACTGCCCTCTGGTGGTCGTGGGAGCTACCCAGCGCTGCTCCTGAGAGCCACCGCTTGATTTGAACCACCAAGCCCGGGGGGGGGGGGGGGGCACAGTCCTGCGCTCACCCACTTACGCCACCGGGGCTCAGCTCCAGACTCTTAACTCTTTACACCACTCTGGGACTCTCAAGTGAGGAGAAGAAGGTGAAGCTATGACAGATATTTAAAAAAAATTTTTTTTTTGAGGGGAAATGAAGCAGACTTTTTTTCTCTCCATGAGCTCCCAAATCAAGCTCCCAAATCACTTGTCAAATGTCTCCCGTTTACCTCTCCATGAGAAATAGTCCCACTGATTCATGAAGCAAATAGACACACTCTGTCCTTGGAATGCCTCTCAGCTCCATGGGTCAATTTGAGAAAAATGGAGCATCTAGCCTCTCACCTAGGCTGAGCAGATTTGTCTGAAGTGGGCCCCTGACCCCAGAGAAGTCAGACTATAGGTTAGTGAATCAGTGGCCTATGAACTGGCCCGTTACAAAGTTTTGTGACACAGAAGCAGTCTATACCGCGTGGCAGTGGGTAAGCCAATAAGGATGTCTCTCACAGGGGCACTTGATGCTGACCAATCAGGAGCAGGAGGAAAAGAGGCAGAGAGTTGCCAAGGCAAATTCTCCAGGAAGAATCACCAAAAGCCTAGTGGTGATTCATGAAAAGACCCATTAAGTTGTTTTTGTTTTGTTTTGTTTTTTGCCCTCAGGGTTAGAGCGCTGTCTCCACGAGACCTGGCTGTCTCTGGATTCCTCTAGAGGTAATAATCCCATCTAGTAGATGAGGACTTTTGGGTCTCTTCTTCCCACGCAAGAGCTCAGCTCCACAAAGTGGGCTGCTTCTGATGTATGATCTTAGACACAATGGTTTTCTGGCTTTTGTTCGCCCATTTCTTGCCAATTTTCTTTTCATAGTTTTTTTTTGTATTAAAAATAACTCAGTGATTAACCAAATAAATTCAGCAATGGGGAAAGAGGAGGGCGGTTCAATGATTCTAACGAGCATTCTTCCTGTCAATGAGAGCTCTCTCTCCTTAAGTCATCGAAACCCACGCTCTCACATGCCTTGTCTTTTGGTTTTGTCAGTGTTTTCGCTGCAGAGGTCGAAGGGCAGCAATGGCTATCGGGAAATGTGCCCTCGATGTTTCAGGCAAATATGAGTTGTGGATACTCTAAAGCCAGTGAGGTTCAACCAGAGAGATGAAAGATAGGGATCATGTACTACCTGCTATTTGTAGGTAAGCAGCCCTGGTGGTGTCGTGGTTATGCATTGGGCTGCTAACCACAAGGTCAGCAGTTCCAAACCACTAGCTGCTCTGCAGGAGAGAGATGGAGTCTTCTACTCCCATAAAGAGTGATAGCCTTGGGAGTCCACAGGGACTGTCGATCCTGTCCTACAGGTTCCACTGAGTTAGAATTGACTCGATGGCAGCAAGGTTCTGCTTTGTTTTAATATCTATAAGTAATGTATGTGCAAAAACCTTGATGGCAGCAAATTTGCTTGTTTGCTTTTATGTGCATCAAGTATCCTTCGAAGAACTCCATCTAGCTGAGAAGCAACAAAGCCCACATGGAAGAAGCACACCAGCCTGTGTGATCATGAGGTGTCCATAGGATCAGGTATCAGGCATCAAAGAACAAAAAGTCATACCATAAATGAGGGGTAGTGTGGAGTGGAGACCCAACGTCCATCTGTCAGCAACTGGACATCCCCTTACAGAGGGGTCGTGGGGAGGAGATGAGCCAGTCAGGAGCAGTGTAACCACCATAAAGCATACAACTTTACTCTAGTTCTTTAATGCTTCCCCCCTCCCCACTATCATGACCCCAATTCTATCTTACAAATCCAGCTAGACTAGAGATTGTACACTGACTGGTACAGAGAAGAGCTGGAAACACAGGGAATCCAGCACAGATAAGTCCCTCAGGAGTAAAAGTAATAGCAGTGATATCAGGAGGGTAAGGGAAGAAGAGGAAATGGATCACAATGATCAGCATAAAACCACCGTCCTGGGGGACAGACAAAAGAAAAGTGAGTGAAGGGAGACATTGGACAGTGTAAGTCATGACGAAATAACAATACTTTATAAATTATCAAGAGTTCATGAGGGAGGGAGGGTGGGGAAAGAAGGGGCAAAAATGAGCTGATACCGAGGGCTCAAGTAGAAAGCAAATGTTTTGAGAATGATGACGGCAACAAATGTACAGATGTGCTTGACAAAGTAGATGGATGGATGGATGGATGGTTGGATTGTTTTAAGAGTTGTATGAGCTCCCAATGAAATGATTTTTAAAAATCTCCTTCAAGAAGAAATAAGAAATCTAAGCAGGTTTGTAGCAAATAATGTGATTAAATCATTACTTTAAAATAATAAGGGGAAAAAAGAAGAACTTCATTTGACCACATTTTACAGAATGGGAAATTGAGTCCAAGAAATTGATTACTTGCTTTCTTTAAAATGGTGGGACTGCAGCCCATGGGCTTGGCGGTTCAAATCCAGCAGCAGCTTTCCAGGAGCAAGGCTGGGTAGCTCCCACGACCACCAGAGGGCAGTGATGCCCTCCCCCCACAAAATAAATAAAATGACTCTATTGAATAAAGACAATAGCAGACCCAAGCAGTCTTTCTCTCATGTCCCTGCTCATTTTTATGAGTGTGGGCCACCTTACTCAGTTCTTTATATAAGTTTACAGTGCCTATTCTGGGCACAATATACTATCTTAAAGTTCCATTCCTTTTCAAGGGATATGAAGTTTCAGGGGTGAAGGCAGAGAACAAAACAGAGTGGCGAGTGCAATTCTACAGATATGTTTTATACCAGTGGTTTTCAACCTTCCTAATACCGTGACTCTTTCAACCTTTCCTCATGTTGTGGTGACCCCCAACCATAAAATTATTTTCATTGGTACTTCATAACTGTAATTTTGCTACTGTTATGAATCATAATGTAAATGTCTGATATGCAGGATATATTTTCATTGTTACAAATCGAGTATAATGAAAGCATAGTGATTAAGCACAAAAACAATATGTAATTATATATTGTGAAATATTTATTTCTGATTACAGAGAAATAAAATTTTGTCTTGAAGCATGGGTAAAAGTCTTAATGTAACAACAGTCAACTACATTGTTACATTTTGCGACAGTATGCATAAAAAGCCCACATCAGTGTGAAGGTTAAGATAGCTTCTTTCTCATCAGATCAGCATATCTGCAGGTAGGTGGGTCTGCCTGGAGATGGAGAGAGGAGCTGTGTCTCGGTTCCTAAGACTATCAGAAATATGTGCTTTCCAATGGTCTTAGATGACACCTGTGAAAGCATTGCTTGACCCCTAAAGGGGTCTCAACCCACAGGTGGAGAACCACTGTTTTAGATGATTCAAGTTGAGAGGAGAGACAACTAAGTCAGGTTCAGGGGCTGTCTTGTGGAGGTTCATAGAAAATTCCCAGAGAAACTGCCCATTGATTTGAGTGTTGAAGGACACGTTGGAATCAACCAGAAAGAGAAGCAGGGGAAAGTCTTTTCAGGCCCAGGGAATAGCCTGAAGTTGAACTAGAATCTCCTGTTCAGGGGATTCCAATATACATGCCATCATGGCTAAAGGAAAACTGGAAGGCCTGGGGGTACATTGATTAAGCAATCACTGCTTAATTGTGGTTTGAACCCACACTTGCAGCAAAGACTTAGGGCTCTGCTCTCATAAAAATTGCTGTGTAGGAAACTATGGGCAATTCTGCTCTGTCCTACAGGTGGCTGTAAGAATGGACTCAGGGGTGCACCACCCCCACAATAATCATAAAGATGAATATTGGGTAGAATTGGCAGGTGGAGATACAGGATACTCAGTTTTATTTGAATTTCAGCAAGTGATCTTCTAATACGAGCATGTCCCCTGCAGATTTACCTGGTGGCGGTGTTTTTGTTTGTTAACTCTGGCAACAGTTCCTCAACATGTTGAGGAGTAGCAGAAAATAAGACTGAGACAGGTAGAGGCCGGCCCTGGAGGAGCCAGTGCCTTTGGTAAATGACTTAAGCTTGATCTTGAAGACCGTTAAGAGTCATCCAAGAACTTCCAATGGAGTTTTGGGATCGGTTTTGCCTTACAGTCAGGTGTGGAGAAGAGGTCTGGGAATGAGATTTATAGAATCCAGAAACTAGTTAGGATGTGTGACAGATGACTAGTTGCCACTTCCATTCCTTCATTCTTCCATTGTAAGAACGAAAGTGTCTGCCTTTCAGAGATGCCTATTAGACCTTGGCTTTCAGCTGAAGACCACTCTTCAGACTTCAGAAGTGATAACTTTAGTTTAGTCCTTGAAACAATTGCCATGACTTTTTCCCTATTATCCTGCCCTTTCTTACATTAGTACTTGGATGTGTAGGAAGTCATCCTAAACCATTGCACACGGATCAGAGCCGAGGGACTGGTGAATGGTCTGCCGCTGAGGTGGCCTTTTGAAGCGGACAGTCATGGCCACCCAACTTTTCTAGACTGTGACTTAAGAGAGGCAAATAGCATTTGTACCAATTGTGAATCTAACATTTTGGTATCTCTATGGTTTAGCATTTTTGTTTGTATTCCAACTTTAAAAAATCATTTTATTGGGGGCTTATACAACTCTTATCACAATCCATCCATCCATCCATTGTATGTCAAGCACATTTGTACATCTGTTGCTCTTATTCTCAAAACATTTGCTTTCTCCTTAAGCCCTTGATTCCCCACTCCCTCCTTCCCTGCTTTCTCTTCACTCATAAACTCTTGATAATTTATAAATTATTGTTATTATTGTCATATCTTGCATTATTCAATGTCTCCCTGTACCCACTTGTCTGCTGTTTGTACCCCAGGGAGGAGGTTATATGTAGATCCTTATAATCAGTTCCCCCTTTCTACCCCATCTTTCCTCCACCCTCCTGGTATCATCACTCTCACCACTGGTCCTGAGGGATCATCTGTCCTTGATTCCCTGTGCAATGTGTGCATAAGCAAAAGTGATGAAGAAAGCTTATGGTGTCCAGCTATCAAAACATATAGCATCTGGTGTCCTAAGCACTTGCAGGTGAACTAGTGGTCATCTAGCTCAGAAGCAACAAAGCCCACATAGAAGAAACACATCAACTTGTGTGACCACGAGGTGTCAAAGGGATAGGTATCAGGCATCAAAGAACTAAAAATTATATCATTTTATTCTAACTCTTACAGAAGGCAATTAGGAGGAAGCAAGTGCAAAAAAAAGAAAATATATTTTTGCTTAAATTCAGTAGTTTCACAGAGATTCTGAAAGTCAGAGATTTGGGTTCCTTTTTTTTCTGTTTCTTTGCCTTGCCACATTTTAAATATCGACATTTACTATACTATGAGGTTGTCGTATCTTTAATACTTTAATAATTTGAATGGTTACTCAAAACAGGGTGGGACAGATGTAATTTACTTCAAAACTTTCCATGGTGTGATTCCTGTTAGACTTCTGAAATCTATATGTTGTTTTGGTGTTTATCTATATAAGATATCCAGGAGAGGCAATCTTATGGAGACAGCAACTGGACCAATGGTCTCTGTAGACATGGGAGGAGAGGTAGAGGGTGGGGATCAAGGAGACAATGATGACAGGTACAAGAGAATAGTAAGTGTTCTAAAATCGACAAGCAGGAGGGAGTAGCTTTTCTTGTGTTTGAACTGAGAGGTGAAAGATGGGTAAATATAACAGTGGGGTGTGGGGGGAAAGATAGCTAATCAAACAATCATTTGTTTAAATAGTATACATGCATATATAATAAGGAAGTAGATGGAGTTGGGCTTCTCCTTAAATCTTGCCTCTGTACAAGAACAGTTTGTTCTACTACTGTGACATTATATGATACTCACCTTCCTGACATGATTGCTGAAGATAAAATGGATGCATAAACAAATGTGGTGAATAAAGCTGGTGATGTTCAGTGGTGTTTGTCCAGGTTGACTAGACAAACACATCCAGAGACTCTCAAATGTGCATAAAATAAAATTCTCTATCAAGAAGTAATTATATATTAAGAAAACACCCCAATCTAGTTTGATCAAGTCCATAAGTTTAATATTAGCCCATATGTCTGCTATTAGCCCATGAATTCCTCTGCAGACTCACGCAGCACATGCAATGCTGTAGAATGCAGGATGATCAAGGGTCAGAGGGTGGAAAGTTCTGTGGATCCAGTGGAAGAGACATGTGGAGACCAACACCAATGCTGAGATTTCACCAACACTTATTCCTACAGTTTTCCAAGTGTCTTCTCCACTGGAAGGTGAAGGAGAAAAAGAGAGAGAGAGGAGAGAGGAGAGAGAGAGAGAGAGAGAGAGAGAGAGAGAGAGAGAGAGAGAGAGAAAGAACAAGAGAGCGAACCATCTCTAGGGAGGAAAGAAAGAAAACTCCTAGAATCCTTATGAGAAGGAAGGCCATGCCCACCAGGAGGCATCAATCAGACTATGTCCTAATTGACAGGCTAGACTCCACCCCTACAACCTAGTTAACAAGTTGACATGAAATTGTGTGGCTACCATACCAGCTATCTAAAAATATAGTATCTGGGATTTGTAATTAAACAAATGGCTATCTAGCAGGGAAGCAACAAAACCTACATGAAAGAAGCACATAGGCCTGTGTGATATAAGGTGTCAAGGGGAAGAGGTATCAAAAGTTCAAAACCACACAACCGAATCTATGTGAAGGGGCATGAATGCAATTGTTGAGACCCCAAATCCTGTAAAAAGGGCTATGGAAGGGTGGTTAAATCCAAGATGCATTCTGGCACTGATGCACCATGTAACTATCCTCTAGTTCTTTAAGATTTTCTCCTCTTACTTCTAAGAACTTTATGTGTTTTACTGCATTGATTATGTTAGGTTTGCATATGTTCATTAGTATATTTAAGATCACGCAGTACATGAAGTCAAGATAGATTTATCCTCAGAGATGGTGATAGGAATAGGAAGGTGGTGGGGGACAGGGATGGGAACTGACACCAATGGTGATTGTATAACCCCTCCCAATGGGGTTGAACAGCATAATTATATGTGAATGGATATATAGGAATGTATAAGATATGTCAATAAAATATTATTAAAAAAATCTTTTCATGATAAAATAAAAAGCAACATATGTGACCCCACCTTATCAGAATATGGTGTCAGCAAAACCTGGGGAAGAGGAGTGTGTCTGACAAGGTCTGCCTGCCCCTCACCAAGAACAGGTGAAACTCCCAGGATTGGATCTCTGTGTGGTTAATATGTTCACAGTAAGTAAACATAGGATTTGGAGTCTGGGTAACTCCACCTCGTACACACAGAAATAGTTTTTTGATTGCTCTTCATACATATCAAAATTAAAATCAAGACACAACAAACAAACACACAGCCTCGACAACATTTTAGTAAGGTGTGCCAGGTTATGTTCTCCAGAGAAGCAAATACCAGTGACGCTTGTATGTGTTGTAAATATAAAGAGATTTATATCCAGAAAGGGCTTACAAAGCTGTAGAAATATGTTAGTCAAGTTAGGTTTCTCCTCGCTCATGGAAACTGGGGAACAGGAAGTCAGATGACCCAGCAGAGACACCCTGGGGCAAAGGCTGGTGGAAGCAGAGATTGGAAGTCAGTCCAATGAATCCACCATCGGTCTGTTGATGGCCCATGGCATTGGTAGGAGATGCAATAGGAGATTGGGGAATCAGACACAAGATCCGGCTTAGGCTCAGGACCAAGTAGAATTTTCCCTCTTCTCTCTCTCTCTCTCTCGTCTGTGTTAACTAGAGAAACAAATTCATAGATACTCATAAGAGAGAGTTTTAGATAAAAGAATAATTGCATATTAAGAAAACATCCCAGTCCAGTCCAGATCTGGTCCATAAGTCCGATATTAGGCCATATGTCCAATACCAATCTAGAAATTCCTCTTCAGACTCACACAACACATGCAATAAAGCCAAATGCAGGAAGATCATAGGCCAGTGGATGGAAAGTCCTGTGGATCCACTGTCAGTGGAAGCATCTCAGCTCTGGCGTGGGTTTCTACGTGGCTCCTCCACCCCCAGGGCTTTGATTCCATCAATGTATCACCATGTATCCTGTCAGCAGGAAGACTAACCAGAGAGTGTGATTCTGGCCTCCAGTGAGCTATTTATTATCTCCTTAGTGCCTCCAAGTGAGGTCATCAACCTTGACCTGATTGACAGGTTAGACTGCCAGCTGACAGGTGATTATGCAACTGTAACAGTGTCTTATACAAAAAAGCTTATGACACAAGGGAGTGTCACCAAGCTATGATGCAATTGTTTGGTTGATCTCTGTCCCTACCGTTACCCAGCAGTGTCTAGTTGACATAATTCTTAATTATCACAGTAGGGTGAGGGGATTTGTTCTGAGGAGTATCTAAAGCAGTGGTTCTCAACCTTTCTCATGCCACCTTATGGTGACTCCCCAACCATAAAATTATTTTCATTGCTACTTCATAACTGTCATTTTGCTGCTGTTATAAATTGGGTGACCCCTGTGAAAGGGTCATTCCAGCCCCAAAGCGGTCACAACCCACAGGCTGCGAACCACTGATCTAAGGTACAGTTGAGCCGTGTGTAAACAAACAATGACTTATGATTTTTAAAGCACCTGTTTATAAAGAAAGACAAGTCTTCATTGTTACATATCCTTGCGCAGGCAGGAGAGCCTCTGGTTGCAAAGGGAGGAAAATGGTTTTACCCTTCACTCTTTAGCCAACATAATTAACCACCAGTGTTCCCCAAATGACTTCCTGTCTCTTTGCCCAACTTTTAGTTACAATAGTTGGCATCAGACTCTGATGCTAATGCAGACCAGCTCACTTTTGGTGTAGGCAAAGGATTTTATTTCCCCATCACCTAAATGTAGTTGGGAGGTGAGCAGTTGGAGAATTGACGCAGCAGCTCCACACCCATTGGGAAATAAGCTGCCTCTCTCTCTTTCTCAGCCATGTTCCATCTGATTTCCAAGCTGTGGTCCAAAATGATTGCTTTAGATCTGGCTTGCACATCCATGTTCCCGGGAGACTGGGCTTTCTGGAAGCTAGAGGTAAAATTTTTGGCTAGAATTGAGAAACTCACTTACTCCTGTCTCCAAGGGAAGCTCGAGGATGTGGGACATATTTTGCTGCTGGGTATCCAGCTAAATATGGAGTCTATTTCTAGAAAAGAGAAGGAAAACAGACATGGGGGACAGTACAAGTGCCTGTAGGAGTTAGTGTTCTCCTCTGGGTGTGGCAGTCACATAATCTATCAACTAGAGTGAAGGGGGGTAGTTTAACCTATTGATCAGGTCACAAAGTAACATCCACCAGGAGGATTCTGGGAACTTCCTCTTTTTCTCCTGGGAAGAGGAACACACACTCTTGCTGAGATACATTCCCGTTGAAAAGGCACGTGGGAGCTAGGCTGATGGAGCCAGAGCCATGGAGCTAGAGAAAAGTCACGTGGAGATCCATCCACACCAGGCCTGAGATGCTTCCACCGACACTGGATCCACAAGACTTTCCACCCACTGGCCTGTGACCTTCCTACCTTTCGCATGTGTTGTGAGTCTGAAGAGGAAACGATAGGCTGCTATCAGACATATCGGCTAATAGCAGACTTATGGCCTCGGACTGGATTGGGCTGAGATGCTTTATTAATGTTCACTTACTCTTTATATAAAGTCCTCTCTTTCTTTAATAAAATTCTTTCCTATACACATATGAGTGTCTGGGAATTTGTTTCTTTAGTTAACCCAGACTAACACACCGGGGTTGGATGATATAAATATTTAGGAAAGAAGTGTTGGGTGTTTTAAATTAAGCAGTAACAATCTGCCTCAAAGGAGCAAGTGACTCTCATTTATAAATGTGGGGCACCACACTGTCCTTGGGCAGGGTAGAGAGAGTTCCCCGAGGTGACTACTCAGCTGGAGACTGAGAGGACTGGATTTTCTCCACAGAAGCGGGTCTGCGGCTGGCTGGTGCCCATGGACAGAAAGAGGAAACACAGCCTCCTGGGCAGTGCCAGTTCCCAGCCGCTGCGGCTCTGGTCACCTGCTGCTGTATCTTGGGATCAGGTCAAACCAATAGTTCTGATGACTTGAAACTTGAGCTGTGGGGAATTTAAAGGAACTCGCAGTGTTTTAAAATCCACCGGGCACAAAGCTCACATGGAAGAAGCACACCCACCTGTGTGATCGTGAGTTGTCGATGGGATCAGGTGTCAGACATCAGAAGACACAAAATAAACACTCAATTTGATGCAAATGAGGGGGGTCAGAATGGAGACCCACAGCCCATCTCAGACAACTGGCTGTCACCTCACAGAGGGGCCGTAGGAAGGGGTGAGCCAGCCAGAGTGCAGTATTTTACTGACAAAGTGCGTGACATTCCTCCAACTCTTTCATGCTTCCTCCACACCACTATCATGACTCCAGTTATGTCTTACAAATCTGGTACAGATAAAAGCCCTTGACACAGGGAATCCAGGACAGATAGTGACAATTATCTGCCAGGACCCATACTGACAGTAGAAATACCATGAGGGTAGGGAGGAGGGGGAGTGAGAGGGAATGGGAGAGAAAAGAGGAACCATTCTCAGTCCCCCGCCATGGGGATGAACGACAGAAATGTGGGTGAAGGGAGACAGCAGATGGTGTAAAACATGAAAATAACTTATAAGTTATCAAGGGTTCATGAGGAAAGGAGGGTGGGGGATGGGGAGGAAAAAAGAGGAGATGATACAATGGCTTAAGTACAAAGAAAATGGTTTGGAATTGATGATGGCAACAAATGTACAAATGGGCTTGATGCCAGTTACGCATGGATATTATAAGATCTGCAAGAGCCCCCAATAAAAAGATTTATTTTAAAAAATCCAGTGGTGTTAGGGTAACAAAACATTTGTGTTCTTCAAGGACTGCAGGAGTGACCCTCGTGCAGTGAGGGTTAGGCTGTTGCCGTGGATGGGTGTCTGACTGACACAGACCCCATGAGACAGAGGACAGCTGCTCCGTGGGGCTTTCTGGGCTGAAATCTGTGGTGAAGCAGATCTCTAGGCCGTTCTCCCTTGCAGCCCGAGGGTCAGTTCAAACCGTAATCTTTCCGTGCAGTCAAGTGTGACCATGGAACATGTCATATGGTGCAATTGGTGACTCTGGAAACAAGCAGGGGTGGCCAGACATAAAAATGATACTTGCCAGTTGTTTGTGAAATGAGGTTTTGATCTCTTATTTTTATTTTTTAATCTCTTTTTAAAAAAATAATTTTATTGGGAACTCTTACAAATAATTCATTTAGATCAAGCATAATTGTTACAATTGCTGCCACCATCATTTAAAAACAATTTCTTTCTTTCTGAACTCTTTGGTATCGGGCTACTCTTTATCCCCCCTCCCTCACTCTTCCCCCCTCTCCAGGAATCCTTATTACTATATATTATTTATTTATTTACCATACTGTAACCCATCTGATGTATTGGTTCACCTATAATTCTGTTATCCATTCCCCTTGAGTGGGGTTATACAGTCATCATTGCTATCAGTTCCCCTGACCCCCTCCATAACCCACTCTCTTTCCATACCATCAGGGAACCATTACTACCGTTATTCTTTTTTGGGGCAGGGGGGCATCACTGCCTCTGATGGTCGTGGGCGCTACCCAGTGCTGCTCCTGAGAGCTGCGGCTGGATTTGAACCGTCAAGCCCGTGGGCCGCAGTCCCGCACTCAACCACTTACACCACCGGGGCTCAGCCCTATTCCCGTTATTCTTTCTGAAGGGTTTAACTATATTAGGTTTCGTACATTGAATGATCTTAATTATACAAATGAGGCTAAGCAGGTCTAACAAGATTAATGAGGTAAAACTAAGACCATAATAAACAAGGAGAGGAAATATGAAAGAACTGGAGGATAGTTATGTGCTATACTGCTCCCTGAATTTTTCATCCCTTCCATGTGGCCCTTCTGTTCAATTATATTACGGGTGGGTTTTGAGTCTCCACTTTGTCTCTGCTCCTTCCCATCAATTTGATTGCTAGTTTCTGAACTTCTGATCCCTATTTCCATCAATAACTCATGATCACACAGGCTGGTGTGCTTCTTCCCTGTGGGCTTTGTTGTTTCCTTACTAGATGGCTGCTTATTTACCTTTAAGACGCCGGGTGCTATATCTTTTAATAACCAGGGACTATCAGCTTTCTTCACCACATATACTTATACACCCATTTTGTCTTCAGTGATTGTGTTGGAAAGGTGAGCATCATACA